>APFE031537784.1:22678-68046 GCA_000404065.3 Pinus taeda | reverse complement strand
GGTGGTAGCCTGAGCGAAGATCCAGCTTCGTGAAAAATTGAGCCCCATTGAGTTCATCCAGGAAATCATCAATCACCGGGATGGGAAATTTATCTTTGACTGCCAACTTATTGAGTGCCCTGAAGTCATGACACATCCGCCACTCCCCATCATTTTTGAGCACCATGACCACTGGGGATGAGCAAGGACTGATGCTGGGACGAATGACCCCTGCTTCCAAAAGTTCCTTGATGATTTTTTCTATTTCGTTCTTTTGGGTGAACGAATATCTGTATGGGCACACATTTGGGGGTTGGGCCCTTGGAACCAAGGTGATGCTATGATCATGTTCCCCTCGCAAGGGTGGAAGCCCTTGAGGCTTGTCAAAGACCGGCAGATGGTTGTTTAAAATCTGTTGCATCTCAGGATTAAGTGGCGGCTGCTTGGTTTCGACTCCCTGGATGGCATTAAATTGAGCTACCACTCCATGATTGCCCTTTTTTAACAATTTTTCCATCCTATGCAAGCTTATGATAGAGGGGGCTCCCGCCTGGAGTCCTCGGAGGGTATGTGTGTGGTTGTTCTGTTTAAAACTCATATACAACTCCTGGAAATCCATTGTGATTGGCCCAAGAGTGCGGAGCCATTCAGCGCCGAGGACAATGTCACAAACCCCCATGTGTATGGAAAACATGTGGGTTTTCAACTGATAATCCCCCATTTGAAGTTTGACATTTTCACAACAGCCTTCACATTTCATTGTGCCTCCATCTGCAATTTGAACTTGGAAGTTAGAAACTGCTCGTGCAAAGCAATGCACTGTTTCTGCGAATTTTTGATGGATAAAATTATGTGTACTTCCACTATCAATCAAAACTACTACTGGGCGATGTTTAATAAACCCTCTGATTTTGAGCGTTTGAGGGGAAGAAATCCCTGCCAGGGCATGCAACGAAATAACTGTTTCGTCAGAGACATCGTCCTGTTGGTTATCGTCCTCTAGCGGCTCATGTTCCCCAAGTGTAGGATCTTCCTCTGTTGAGCTGTAGTCAGTGGCATCTATTTGAAAGAATTTGGGCTCCTTACATTTATGACCTGGGGAGTATTTTTCATCACAGTAGTAACATAGTCCTTGCTTCCTTCTTTCGGCCATTTCCGCAGGGGACATCTTTTGGACCTTAAGTGTTTGATCCGTGTTCTGAGCCTGTGGAGGATGACCTTTAGCGGGGAAATTTGGGCGACTGTATTGGGCTGCTAATGCACGTTCCACCTTACGAGCTACCTGGCAAGCCCCCATCCACGTGGGAGGGTGGTGAAGTAGAACTTGAGCTTTGATGGCTTCTTTAAGACCGCTGATAAAACATTCCGTGTAGAACTCATCTGTGATACCCTTAGTGCGGAAAGCTAAGCCTTCAAAAGCGTTAATATATTCCTCCACTCTACCAGTCTGTCAGAGCTTAGTGAGACGACCCAAATAAGAGTCTTCTTGTTCAAAGCGATCTCGAACAGCTTTGGTAAATTGGGTCCAAGTCCTAAAATATCCATTGCAACGCTGATGCCATTCCCACCATTGCCACCATTCATTGTCGAAGTAAATGCTCCCAACATAAGCTTAGTCGCATCATCTAGGATATGTTCAATTGGAAATACTGCTCCAATTTGTGCTAGCCAGCTGAATGTGGAAAGAACCATCAAATTCATGCATATCAACTTAAGGAGGTCCTGACTGAGGTGATGGGGGTGCCAGACGTGAGGAGAGTGGCTAGATTACCGTAAATGCCTTCATGGCCATTATCCCCCTCCTCGTGGGCTTGCTCCTTGCCGTTTGACATAAGATCCTCCTTGCCTTTTGCCTGAAGATTCTGTAGCTGCATACTTAGTCCGCTAAGATCTCTGTGCATTCTCTCTAGATCTAGTCTGCGAAGCTGATTTTGGATTTCGTTCACATTTTCTTCCAGTTTGTCCATCCTTTCATTGGTCATCACTTGAGCTCTAGTTGCTACCATACACCGACCAGATGAAAAGTTGGGACCGCTAGAAAATTTTCACAATTAATTGAATGGTACCACCATGCTCAGCTCGTCGTCCTGATTTTAATGGGCTATATCACCAATAAGGGTCCCGGAAGATCTCAGATTTTTTTTTTTTTTTACTCCTAACGGAGTTCTACTCCTTCTTGATCAATACTGCAGTCACCAAATCCTCAAAATGTCAATGCGGCCAAAAGTCCTGCGACAATTATACCCTGGTATAGGAACCCTTCACAACGCTTTTGGTCTGGTGGATCTGAGAGATCTGAATGGCGAATCGGGTAGCGCTGGACGGCTGAACTGATTGCTTTGGTATATCTGATGAATCTCATAGATCGGAACTGGCTGATTGGGACCGATGTCTGCTGCTGCTGCACTCCTTTGCTCAAGCGGATCTGGAAGAGATGATGAGTAAAAAGGAAACTAGGGTCTTAAGGAGTGTTAGGTGCTACAGATCGCAATATACATAAGGGTCTGGTAGTAGTACTCGGCCCAATGTTTCAGGGCTCTAACTAGGGTCTTGAGTAATCTCTCCGAGTGCTGTTCTCGGTGTACTGTAGCCGCAAGACGGTCACTGGTTTATCTATGGTGAGGTTTTCAGGGAGCCTATGGGGCTTTTGATATACCCAGAGGGTACGTGGAAGACAATCCGTGCGCGGTTCTGTCTAATGCACTACTACTCGAAGGGGTACCCACAAGGGTTACAAGGGAGTCCAACAGACGTGACCACCTCTTGTATTTCCTGCATGCATGCCTCCTAAAATCCGTAGATTTATGCGCTCAACGACAAATCCCGTGGTTTAAAGACGCTGAAACACGTCTCGAGCCAAAAAAAAATTGCTACTAAATGGAGATCCCATCGGCCCTGGAAAGTGCTCTGATACCACTTGTTATGCTCTTAACCTGCAACTGATACCCAAATACAGAATATGCGAAGAAAAGAGACCCAGAATACAAAATATGCGAAGAAAAGATACCCAGAACATAGAATAGCAATGAATTTATTATTCAAAGAGTAATGTTCACTTGCCTCTTCGAGGGGGAAACCTCCAATAGAGCAGAGCTCAATTACAAAATAAGACACGATGCTCCTCGCAAGGAGTTTCTATCCTTTATATATGACTCCTACGTTTAATACCATGGGCCAATACCATGTATTACTAATACCATCTATCTAATACTACGGCCCATTTGCAACTAACTGTGGTTTCGTTATTAATTGTGGATTAACCACTTACAATTATTAATATGTGCTTTATTGACTCTTGACTATGACGTGGTCCCATTACATAGATAAGGGGGTTAGGGTGGGACCCTAACAGACTAGAAGTCAAGTAAGGACCTGATTAAGTTTATATGGGTCAAGGAAAATACCTGATCAAGCTGCTGAAAAAGTTTGACATGATGGATTTCAAACCTATGACTACTCCGATGATCACAAATTTGAAGAGACTAAGAAGTTCCAAGTCCAACCCTGTGAATCCTTCCAAGTATAGGAAAATTATTGGATCATTGATGTACTTGGTGAATACTCGACCAAACATATGCTTTGCATTAAATGTTCTCAGTCAATTCCAAGTGGAGCTAAAGCATGATCATTAGGTAGTAGAAAAACATATTATGAGATATCTACAAGGAACCATCCACTACTGTCTAAAGTATGATCGAATAAATTATGTCTAATGGATTGGATATATAGACTCTGACTGGGGAGGAAATGAGCAACATGGAAGGAGAAAAACGAGAGGATGTTTCAATTTTGGATCCTCCATGATCTCATGGATGAGAAAAAACCAAGACATTATTTCTTTAAGTAGTGTCGAGGTTGAATACGTTGCAACCTGTGAAGTAAGAAGAGAAGCAATATGGTTAAGGAAGATACTATTCGACTTGTTTGAAAGAACGATGAACCCTATAGTGATACTTTGTGATAACACCAATTGTATATGTTTGTCTGAGGATCTAGTGTTTCATGGAAAGACAAAGCATATAAACAAGTATCACTACATTCGAGAGCTTGTGCAAAATGGTGTGCTGTAGCCACAATATATCTCCACTTATGAGCAAGTAGCTGACATATTGACAAAGTCATTTCCAAACAAGAAGCTTGTGTGCTTAAGAGACAAGATTGGGTTGGTTGATGTATCGTCCCTAATTGAGAGGAGAGATAGACACTACGTTCTTGTCTTCACTTGAGAAGAAAGAATGAAGGATTGGGTAACCATATGACATTCGATACTCTTTGAGAATGAGGTAGAGCATTTAAAATACAAGTAGTCATGGACTGATATTATTTGAGGATTAGCTACCCAAGATAAGAATAGTCCAATGAAGGTCATACTCGTTGAACACCAAAGTGGAGTATGTACCTTGAGAGACAATGACTATGGTGTCTATAATTCATTGGTCTCGCTCACATTGTGCTCTGATCTTGTGGAGAGATAGAGCTGTTAGTCAAGGCCTTTCTATGTTACAATGTTGGTTAAATATGATGCTAAATAGATGGGTTACCAATCCGACTCTTTTTATGAGATCTCTTCAAATTGAGAATGACCATGTACCTCTTATGAATACCTCCTTAGTTAAGGAGTGTTGAAAAATGTGTAACTAGGTTCGGCCTTCATAAGTATGAAATGTATTCTTGTAAAATATAAAATGAAAAGAAATTATTATTGAAGCATGGGTTTCATGCTCAAGCACCCATTGAGTGCTTCTAAGGTTTAAGATTCAATGTCATATATTGAAGACCCTATGGGCACATTGTATCATGTAGAGAAAACTTGTTTTTGTCTTTAAAGTGTCAAAATTCCCTCCAAGATCAAGTCAGCCTAGAAGCTGCCAAGTTAGCGTACATGAAGAGCCACGTCTACCCTTGAAGAAGCCTATATATAGAGAGGATCTCATCCTCCATTAGACACAATCAAACTCATACCTTTTTATGCGAGGAAGAAGGCTAAAAGAGGTCAAAGAAGAAGGTCGAAGAAGAAGAAAAGGAAGTCGAAGTGCTTGGGTTAAGTCTCTCTCTCTCTCCCATGTGAAAGATGAAGCTAGGGTTTATGTGCTGCATATCTCGTTGGTTTGACATTGGATTCAAAAGATAAAATAAGTAAAGCGAAGGTGTCTTAGGGTGGCTCACTATCCCTAAAGCTCAAGGAAAGGAAAGTGAAGGGGAAAGGAGGCCATACAAAGAAGATTGAAGTCTTCTTAAGGAGAACCAACAATTGCCGAGAGACATAATTTCAGATCAGAAATAGGAGGTCGAAGATATTGTAGAAGAAGGCCGAGTTGATCTTGATATTGGAGAGTCTCTAGGTGTTGGTATTCGTCAATTGAAGGATCTATAAGAAGAGAAGAGATTTAAGGGTTTTCCCCTCAAGAGGAGGTGTTTTGGCCCTGGCTTGCAACCTATATACAATGTCACTGTTCTTATTGCTTTGGCAGTTGTTTTATGTATCTCACAATACAATAATAAGGAACAAAGCTAATAATGTAAAAGTTAAGACAAATGGTTATCAAGTTAAAGAGAATTAACATATTCACAACCCTATTGAATTCTCAACAATGTCAACCCCCATTACTGATCGACAAGGGGTTAGCCAGGTGAAAATAATGAAAAATACTCTAGAAGGGTCAATATTCTAGCTTTACTTAAGAGTTAAAGGAGTAAAAAATCATTCTGGTAGGTTATCGAATTGTGTTATAACGAAGCCACTAGGAGGAAAATGGGTTCCATTTTATTAAAGTGCATTTTGTTCTATAGATGAGCATAGTAGCTAAGAGTGGATAGAGAGAGAGAAACATAAAAGATTTGTGTTCTGTAGCAATCCATGGGAAATAGGTCTCAATCCTTTGTATTTGCATCAATTTCCATTAAGAGCAAGAGAGACTAGAGTAGCCTCACCTTCTAGTTGAGTTTTCTTCCAAAAGGGTTTTCCAAGCCATATATTGTGTCATTGTGCTTTCGTGAGTGAATTTCCTATTTTTTTCTTCTAATTTTTGCATATTTATATTTTGCATTTGTATGCAATAACAAATAACTTGATAATTCCATAAATATAAGGTAAAGTTAATCCTCATCATATATATTTCGAAGTTTAGTAATTTTTTATTATTGGATTTGCTATGACAAATTGTCTACTGAAATATCCATGAAAATTTATGGATGATTCAACCATGGAATTAAAAACTAAACAATATGATCACGCAAACCTTAAATTCCAACATTTTCCAACCATGACATTGAAAACCAAATATTTTGAGTACAGAAAACCTTAAAAATCAACATCTAAATCTGTGAGTCATTCTACCAAGAGAAATTTTATTTTAAAGGTTAAAATTATAGCTCATTTGAAATTTTAGCCTAAGATAACTTGACCCATTTCAACCAAAAACTAAAAATCAACCATCAAATTGAAATTTATTGCTAGCAAATATAAAATCATTAACATCCCCTTTTAAGTGGGGCATTAAAATCACAACATTGTTTTAATTATGGTCTAGAAAATATAATAATACATAATGGCATGTCAATATTGCCATATAATTTAAAATTTCAATATTAATTTCAAATTATTTTTTTCTTCTAATCAAAACCTCAATACTAATTGCATTGAATGAAACATACATTATTGCTCAAAGTTATTGTGGCACTGTTAATATTAAAAACAAACAAATTATTCATATCTAGAACATATAATCCTACAAACATAGACATGACTAAAAACTTCATGTAATATCATATGCAAGTTAAAACATTCCTTTCAAGTTACCATGCAAACAAGTATTGATAAAAATTACATAAAACGTTTTTATACAATTATTCAAATTGACTCATAGATTCCACACCATCATAATCTACATAATCTTTAGATGGATGACTAGTTGGAGCTGTAGATAACCCATATTCTTCTTTATTGTCAACTAGTGCCCCATCTCAGTCTATATGTATGCTCGACATTTCACATGTAAAAATCCTTCTAGATCTAGGACTAGGTTCAATAGATTCCTATCTTGCCACTATTTCTTGTTGTAGAAACTTCTTGATAATATCGGTGGTACAAACATGATTTTTTTTTTGTCAAATTGAATTCATTGAAAAGTATTTCAACTTCCTTTAATTTTAAGATGTCAGTGCAACAATGTTTATGTTTGGACCCTTCCTTTTTCTCTTTCTGCTGATTCATTTCTCAACTATGATATCTGGCTTGTACACACCATTGAATGGGTGTGTATATGTTGCATGCTAGTGTACCTGAGTTGCTGTAATATCTTTATTTTCTTTAATGACCTTAATAACCTTAACAACCCAAAATGGATAACCATGTGGATCTCAATTTTCTAACATTGCAATCATGCAACCCTCCTTAATATTGTGTATAAAACCCTTGTAAAGGTCTTCCATGGTTTCCTGGTGTGCACATGATCTTCTAGAACCAATATACATTTCTCTCTCCTCCATTTGTGAAGACTAATAATACACTGAGATTGTTGTTGTTCAATAATGTTTCTTTTCTCATATTCATTTGACATATTTTGTAACCAAATAAATGGAGCCTTTAAAAATATATATCCATTTCTAGATCTTGAAATTAGGTTACCTTGATCATTGAAAAATGACTCCCACCAAACAAAATCAACAACATCAAAGTATTCACATGTATCTTTAATAGAATAGAATTTTTAATTTCTTCCAATAATTCAAAATAATCCACATCTCTCTTATGCCTTCATGCATTATGGATTTTAGCAAATAATTGTAATAATAATAACTTTGACGCAACTATTGGATGATCTGGAATGAACTTCAAAAATGCTAAACTTGATGAAGGGCACCATTCTGTAGTATTTAAATAATTGTCTAATATAAGTGTTTTCTCATCAATTTTTTTGATACAAAATTGATGTTGGAAGCTAATGTCATTAAGTTGTTTAGTGCATTTTTCTTCACAGTGCAATCCTAGAATAAATATTCACATTTCAATAGTTTCCTCCTATATGTAAAAAAATAAGCGTTGGAATGTATGATTTCTTAATACATTCAATTATTGATGATTGGATTTCAATATTATTCCTTGTCAATGTAATGAAAAAATACCAAACATTTGATCAATGTGGTCATAAATATGCCCAACGAAAAGGAAATCAATATTTATCTTTTGAAAGATTCCCAATTTAACAAGCATGCTTAGATGTCCAAACACAATTTGATTTTTCTTTTCAAGACTAGTATTGTCTAATTGTAGCTGCTTACTAGACCAATGAGTGAGCACATCATGAATTATGGTGATGGTAAAATTTTCACTGTTATGAGTATTTGGAGCTGTGAAGTAAAACTTTGGAAACATTTTCCCAATGCAGATGCCTTGTTTATAAGAGGATGTTCATAGAGTAGAAAAAAATAAGTCCTTGAGTGGGAGTTTTAAATTTAGTGGAAGACCAAAGTATCTAGGAAAGTTAGTAAAGGTATGTTAGAGATGTGGAAAGAAGGGAATTACAAGAAATATTGTCGATGTAAAATTCCTAATAAAGGGAAGGGATCTAAGATGCTCCTTATACAAAAGAAAAAACCTCCTTAGATGAAGGGGGAGATTTTTGCTTCTAGTCTTGGTCAACTGATGATTATCCTAGAACTGTTAGGGAGGCAATGAATTCATAGGATTGAAAATTTTGGAAAAATTCCATGGTCAAAGAGAAGATAGACTTAGATAAGAACGAGGCTTGGGATCTAGTGGAGTTTCTAGCTATAAGAAAGCCCATTGGAAACAAATGGGTGTTTAAGAATAAGTTGAATGCATAAGGCAAAGTGGAGAAATACAAAACTCGGTTGGTAGAAAAAGGTTATTCCCATGTCTAGGGAATTGACTTTAGCGATATTTTTTTTTCTTGTTTCCAAGTTAGTTTCTATTATATTTGTTTTATCTGTTGCTGCTACTTTTAATTTCGAGGTAGAGTAGATGGATGTAAAGACAACATTCCTACATGGGGTTTTGGAAGAATATATATACATGAAGCAACCAAAAGGATTTGCATTGACTGTATATAAATAGCTAGTATGTAGGTTCAAAAATCAATCACCAAGGGCGTGGTATCAAAAATTTGATAAATATATGTTGAGACTTGGCTTCACAAGTAACAAAGTAGATCACTATGTATATTTTAAATTAGTTGGTGATCATCTTATTTATTTCGTCTTGTATGTGGATGATATGTTTCTAAATGGAAATGACAGGGAAATTATCCACAATGTGAAAACTTAATTTTCCTCTAAATTTGACATGAAGGATCTTGGTGCTACAAATTTCATTCCGAGCATGGAAATTAAAAGAGATCAGACAAATATGAAACTTTGTTTAAATTAGAGGAAGTAAGCAAAGACAATATTGCATAGGTTAATTATGTAGGTAAGTAAACCAATAAAGATCCCTTTGTTGTAGGTATAAATTTATTTATAGATTAGTGTCCCAAGACACAAGCAGAGGAAGAAGACATATCTCATGTCCATATGCCAGTGTAGTTGGAAATTTTATGTATGCAATGATATGTACCAAACCAAACATTGCCCATGCAGTGAGAGTATTGAGCAAGTATATGTCAAAACTAGGAAAGGAGAATTGGAAAACAGTAAGAGAGTTTTTTAGATATCTGTGTGGCACCACTGATTATGGATTGTGCTAGCAAGGAAGACCAAGATTGGACATAATGTTGGACATACATGGATTTGTTTATGCATACTAGGTTTGAGATATGGACCACATAAGATGTACAAGTGGGTATTTGTTTAACCTATTTGAAGGAGAAATAAGTTGGATGAACAAGAGACAATATGGCACTCTCAACTACAAAAGCTAAATACATAGTAGATACTCATGCAAGAAAGCAAGTAGTTTGGTTATAGATATTGTGTTCAAGTATCAAGTTGGTACAAAAATATGTAAGGATAGATTGTGACAACCAAAGTGCAATTTTCCTAGAAAATAACCTTGCTCATCATTAAAAAACAAGGCATATTGATGTTTAATATCACTTTGTGAGGTATTTGGTGGAAGAGAAGGTGCTATTGGTAAAGGTGAACACTTTGAAGAATGTTGTAGATTCATAGAGAAAATATGTGAGCACTGAGAAATTATCTTGGTGTAGATAAAAAATGGGCATTATCAACCTAAATTATTGATCATGTTCTCCTATGACCCGTTGTATGCAAAGAAAACAAAAAGTGGGAGAATGTTGGGTATGAATTATATTCTTTGCATGATTAGACATATTTGGACACCAATTCCTAACATGGGGGATTTCCACCCTGTATAATTGACTCTATGGGGGGTTGAATCCCCCCTTGAAAGGGATTTCGAGGGCAACACCTCTAGTAAAATAGTGTAATTTCATAGCCAACCTAGATAATTCATAATTAGGTTGTCGATATGCCGATATAAGTTATGTGAAGATATTTTTCCCTAGAAGACAACCCTCTTTTAAGAGGGAATTTAATAGTGGCTATGTAGTCATTAAGATATATTGAAAAAAATTGGTTGGTTTTCCTAGTTTTGGGTTTCCAAGCATTTTTTTTTTGTTTTAATTAATAATCTCTTTGAAATGATTAATTATAAAGGGTTAAGATCTAGCGACCTTCTCACAACGTATTAATGCTATGAATTTGGTGGAAAATGTGCTCGCATTAACCAATGAAATAAGGGACTATAGAAGGGGAGTCATATGAGAAATTAGTAGAGACAACTATGCTTTTTGGGATATGATGTTTGGTGTGAATGTGGTAGAGGAGGATGATATTTTAGAGGATACCTTAGAAATCTAGATCAAAATCAAAGGTTTTGCTTCTTATCCACATCCTATCTTGCTTCAAGTTTCTAATTATAGGAAATCATGAAGATAAACTCTTATCACTATACCTACATCTTCGTCTAAGACCATGGATCTTGAAGTTGAGCCTTTATAGTATAATTTCATGGAAGATATGAAGAAAATAAAATTGAGTATTTCTATTCTAAATCTATGTAATATTTCTTAGCAACAAAAGGTTATTGTAGATGCTTTAACGAAGGATAAAATGCAACCTATATCCCTTGAAAAACTTGCAAATATAGCTGATCAACTAATCCGTAGAAGTCAATAGTGAATGCCACTTTAACTAGAATAGAGTATATATCCTTAACACCTCCTTTTTTATTGAATTTTGAGATATTCAATTGAATTTTCACAAATACTTAGTTGATTTTGGAACATACTCAAATGTTATGCCCTACTCACTATGTATATTGTTGAATTCCACACCCACTAAATGTTCAACAAATATCATTTATATTGATAGAACAAATGTCAAAATAATTGGCGAATTAAAGGATATTTTGATTAGGGTAGCTACCAATTAAAAAAATCATAAAATCATTGACATGGTTGTGGTGAACGTTATAGAACTTATGAACTTTTGCTTAGTAGAGCTTGGTCAAAAAAATTTCAAGGTTATTTCTCTTCTGATTGCTCTAACTTATGGTTACCATGGAATGGGTAGCCTAACAAGATAATGGTTGATAGGGAAAATACATGAAATATATCGTTACTATCTTAGATGCCACTAATGAACTTTCATCATTTGAATGTCTAATTCTAGGAAATTGTGCACTTGATTATGATTTTGGGAATTTTATGGCTTTGGCATCTAAAGTGCCAGTAACGCAGATGCCAAATTTGGTTTCACAGGAGAATATTGTTCCTAAAAGAAGGAAGTAAGCACCAATATTGTGAATTATGTAAATTTTACTTCAATTGAAAAAAATTTAAATTGAAGAAACTCACATAAATACATTAGAACTAGGGTTTGCCCCAAACATGTGGACTTCGTTATTTAATGGTACCAAGTATCAAGAGGAAGTAGGATCTAGATGTGTGTTCATTGATCCTAGAGGTAAAAATTGTTTTTTGTCATGTAGCTTAGAACTTTATTGCATAAATAATATGACATAATATGAAGCTTTAGTCCAAGTCCTCAATAAAGACATTATTTTGAATATTGAAAAAATTAATGTTTTGGGTGATTCTAAGATTATAGTCAGATAGATTAAGAATGCAATTAATTATAGTTCTGCACATCTTAGGAATTATCATCAGGAAGTTCATAGAATGATAGATAATTTTTTGGCCTTGAATATCATTTCAATTCCATGATTTGAAAGTATGGTGGCCTATTCATTAGCCACAATTTCATGTAGTTTATCTCATCTAGAATATTTTGAAGCCACTAAGCTCATCATTGAATATGTATACAAACCTTCAGTTCATAATAACATCACAAATTAGAGGGAGTTTGAAGGAGATGAACAAATATTAGATTTCCTCACCAATGGTGAGAATCTTAGAGATATAGTAACAAATGATGAGTAATTTCAAGCCTCAATGAATGAAAAAGATTCTCAGACATCAGTGAATGAAAGTACTGAAGAGATGAAAAGCTGAAATTACATACAGTGGAAAAAGGAGTTATTAATCTTGAGATTTTTATTGATTTAGACTACAGTTTCAAAGGGTCATTGAATTTTAAATTAATATCTCTAGTCTAGATAATGGAGTGATTAATTTAGGTATCATAGAAAACCCAAAAAATACTAATCTTGGAAAATCATTTTCATAGAAGGAAAAAAGGACTCATGTTAATTTATTCAAAGAACAACATTATGTTTTGTTTGGTGCTATCAAGATATAAAAGCATATGACACAAATGATTTGACATACTATACTAATGAAGAAAAATATTAAGCATTTCTGACAAAAAATGTGTAATTTTCACCCTTCACTCGAACCCTTAATCCAAAAGGATTTAAGGAAATTTATAGACAATATGATCATCTTTTAGTTTATACACTCAATATCAATTGCGAATCTCATATTGATAAGGAAGAAAATGAGGAAATATGCCTGTGTGTTGATTTTAGAACTTGAAAAAAGCTTTAGAAAATGATAACTATTCCATTCCACCCAAGGAACAACTCTAAATAATATTTGGATTTGAAATTTTCTCGCTTCTGGATAGAACTAAATTCTAGTGGCAAAAGAGGATTGCCTTAAGATATTTTTCATGCTAAGTGGGAAAATTTTTCTTATGAATGAATTCCTTTTGGTTTAAGTAATGTTTATGCCACTTTCTGATCTGAAAATGAAACTCGATCCTCCTCTGACACTTTGCAGGTTTTGATAAATATGGGTCTTCAAAAGTTAACTTTGTTCATAATTATTCCAACTATGAATAGTTAATTTTTCGATGAACTTAAATATGAAACAAAATAACATGAAACCCAATATGGTAAAAAATAACAACCATGTTATAATGGAGTTCATCCCTCCTGGGCTATGTCTCTGGGCCCTGCTCCAATGGCTAGGCCGCTTTATTGATCTCAACAATAAAAGGAGTACAATGCAAATATTTGACTCATAGAGTAAACCTCCTTCTAGAGTGACACTTGTTTATACTACAAAGAAACGTTCTCCTTTAGATAAATCTCACTCAAAAGTTGACTCCCTTTAGCAAATAAATGGTAGAAACAAAAGAAAAAGGAATCTTATACTGAATGTGGCAAGAGGTCCTTGTACTCATTCTGAAATTAAAAAGCTGAAAAACAATTACTTCATCATGAAGTGTTGAAATGGTATTTTCCCAAAATCAAACCGATAATATAATTAAAATGGATGCTCTAATGGGGAAACAACTACTGTAGATGTGTCTAGAAGGCTAGAAAACCCTTGTCTAAGCTCTTTCCATGCTAAAAAAAGTCTCCAGATGGCCTAAAAAATTCAAACACAATATTTGGCTGGAACGCAAAAGGACTTGGCTCTGCAAAATATCCAACTTATAGTGCTCAAATCACAGAAAATAACACTTCCATTGAGTTCATAACACCCAAAAACCCCTATGTAAGCTGTTCTTCACCTTAAAAAGGCTGAAGAATGACCAAGTTAGTCCTCCTTCTCCATTTCCTTCCTTTCTGTCCTGCAAATTGACCAATCTGGCTAACTGTGTGACGAAATCCATCATTTCGCTAACCGTCAAGTGACAATTTCACTTGGGATTGGTAGAATTACCATTGCAATTGGTGCAATTTGTTTCCTCTTTTAAATGCGCTAGTATGGCCTTAGCGCCAAAATTTTAGCCCCTAAGGGCAGTCATATGGCCACATATGGTAGGGGGTTGGGTTAACCACTTTCCCTTGCCAATTGAGCCCCCGATTCGCTGGTCATGGTCATGTGGCATTTAATATGGCCAGGGGCCAAGGTAACTGCCCACCCCCACCAGTTTAGCTCTGCGTGTTGTCATATGGTTAAGAATGGAATCGGGGACAGGGCATATCCCCACCCCCCTCTGCCGTAGTCGCCGACTCCTCCGCGCCAAGGTCGTGTGGGTTCCCATATGTCTCGGGGCTAGGGATAGAAACTCCACCCTCTCCACCTTCTCACTGTGGTCATATGTAATGTAATATGATCGGGGCCAGGGCCGACCAGGTGGGCCCGCTGACCCAACCCCTTCCCACAACTCATTTGACACACCAATTCAAATAGAAATAACATCATATATATAAGAATAAACATGCAGTGGCATAGTGGTAGTGCATTGGTCTTGCTACAATGAGGTCGAGGGGTCGAAACTCATTGAGGCCGGTCGACTAACCTATAATTCTTTTTTCAATCACCGTGGGCCACATGGTGCCCTCTCAATGGGCCATGTGGCATCTCCTCATTGGGCCACTCAACAACCAGTCGACCAATCAAAATCCGCCACCTAGCCTCATATGGTCATGCCACTTGTTGAGCTCAGATTTGTACACCTGTTCATAGTACATCCCAGTTAACATGTTGATATCAGTCTTTCAGATTAATCACATCATTAGGATTTGGTCGACGTTTAGAACCAACTAATGTGGTTCATCCTCAAGACAAGGTAGGACCTGCCTAGTTCAACATGACATCATTGTATGACCTGCCTAGTCAGCTGCCCAATCAACCCTACAAGTTGACTTTTTAGCTGTTTTCCAAAAAATTCAAAACACGATAACTTTTGCATGTGGTGTCATATTAAGACGATTCAAGCATCATTGGAATCAAAATGACAATATCTACGATTTAGCGCCAGTTTCGAGGGATTCCAAGCATTTTTATTCTTGAGCAAATTTGATCCCCTGGATCATTTTGGATCATTTTCAATGAGCAAGGGATGTTGATTTTAGGGTTTTAATCAACAAAAGTGTCATGGTTTACCTAGATGACATAATAGGTTATAAAAAAATAGAGCATATCTTATTTGACATCTTATTACTATTTTTTAAAGGTGCATAACTATGGAATTTCCCTCAATCCTAAGAAATTTAACATTTTTTGAGTAATTTAAAAGAGAAACTCTTCGATTTCATCCTAAAAAAGTAAGATATAAATATTGATCTCAAGCACATAAAATTTACTTTGCAATTGCCTTTTCCTCATAGAGAAGAAGCATTGTTGTCAATCTCTAAGAAGATCAATTTTGTAATGAAGTTTATACTTGATTTTGCTAACACTATAAATCCACTAAAAAAGATGATTTATAAGGATTTCAAATTTAAATGGAATAAAGAAGAGAAAGAGGCATTTGATAAAATTAAGATTACTACTTCTAAGGCTCTTGTTTCATGTAGTATTGATTTTAATCATGATTTCTTTCATTATACTTTTGCCTTTGATCAATATAACATAGCCACCCTTACAAAAAAGGATAGTGATAATAATGAAGCTCCTATTTCTTTTATGAGTACCGATTTTTTTCCTGCGTAAACAAAACCATATTTTCATTCATAATTGAAAAGAAAATACATTTTATATATACAAACCTTGTGTGTACATTCGTCAAGGATCTGCCCATATCCTTGAGTGGAAAACAAACTTACAAAAATGATAAATTAACTATTTTATAAGCTTATATTTATGTATCAACATATCAAGATATATAGTTAGTGTAATTTTGTTCAAGATCAAAAATTTGTAAACAAACCTACAAAATATCTAAAAATATACATACAAAATCTGCTATGCAACATCAATAAGAGAGATATAATAAAAAACAAATTAAACAAGAGAAACATGTGGAGGCCTGCCCAAAAAAGGCCCATGGTAAAACTGGAAATGTTTAGAACCCATCATATTGGTCACTTGCCATAACCCCTGATCTAGTAGTAGGCCTTCCTTACAAATTTTGTCAGCGTCCCCGTTCTTCCCCTATATACATGACATCATGAAATTGAAGTGAATCTATTTTTTAAACACTATATGTCCTCAACAATATGATCAAGATTAATATATTTGCATCTTCAAGTCTTATTGACCCAATTTACTATTAAAAAAGAGTCACCAAAACATTGAAGGGAAACACATCCCTTTTCATTTGCAAAAGAAATAAGTGATCTACGAGCAATAAGTTAAACTTAATTATTTGATCCCCTACCCAAACCCATTGTAACATGAAAGAAATGATTCAGAGATAAGTGAAGAACAAAACTGTAACAACCCCTAGCTGATTTTCCATGTAAAAAAAATAAGACTAAGTTCATGGGACACGTATTCCAAGCTGAATCTTGGGTAAAAATTATAGTGGGCATTACTTGTGATTAATTAATGGCTATGGAAATTGGCAAAGGCAAAGAGGCAATAATTGGCATTTATTTACGAAAATAAAGGAAAATAGGAGAAAAGGAAGGTGAAGAGAAACAAATTTGCATGCAAGGGAAATTAGAGGAAAAATGAAGAAAAATGTAGGAAAATGAAGAAAAAAAGAGACATCAATAATAAAAAGGCACCTGAGAATCAATTGACGACTTTTGCTCATTTTTTGATTAGGATCAACAATGGAGAAGGAACAAGCACTTAGACAAGCAATCCAGGAAAACAAGGGTGCGCAAGAGGAAGCTTGGATAGCGACAAGTGTGATAGAAATTAGCTATGGATTGTAGGTAAAAGTGTGCATGTGAGATTTAACATGCTATTTTTTGGATGCATGGTATATGCATGTGGTTCCATGGTTTTGTGTTGTAATTGGCATGGATATTTTCTTGGATTGACAGTGGTCTTATCCTTGCCTTACCATTTCTTGGATAACCATGGTGTTGTGGGTTTCCCACCTGTTTTTCTGATTGGTGCTTAGGTTCCCTATGATTGGAGGTTGGAATAAATTCTCTAGAAGCCATAGAACAACTTGGGTTGAGTTACTAGTTCCTAGAGCCGTAGGTTGGGACAAATACTCTACAGCCCTTGGTGGGTTTAGCTACTAGTTCCTAGAGCTGTTGTTGGAACAAATGCTCTAGAGTCCTGGAAGGCTATTGGTTGAGTTACTAGTTCCTGGAGCACTGGACAACTTGGGTAGAGATTGATCTGGTTGATATAGTGATTTATAGATAGTAGAGGTGGAATCACTATGGTTGAGGGTTGAGGTGGTTTGGCCTATGGAAGCCATGGTTAGTTTTGTCTTGGTTTATTCCATGATATTCCATATTCATGCTTTGAATATGGTGCGGGGGTGATTGGATGAAAGAGAGATTTGGATCAACCCAATCTTTGGTCAGGTGGTATGTGGAAGTCCCCGACTTTGTTGGAATTTTCATATGTTAATATGAGATATTTTATTATTGTGATATATGAGCATTTGTATTGATTATGATGGTGATGTTATGACTGATATGTCATGTTTTATATGCTGGTGATATACTGGTTATATGCTGGTTATATGATGTATTATATCTATGGCTACTGTCATGTTTTGATAAGTTATTGAATGGTTGATGAATACATGGACTAAAAGTTCTATTGCAACCAGTTAGATAGGTATTGGAGCCTTCTTGGTGATTCTCAGATGAATACTATTAGTTTATGATCAGATATGCATTCATGACCTATAGCTTACATGTTTTCCATATGTTTGACGAAATGTCTGTTATGGATTAGGCATTTTTGGGTCAGGTTTTTGCTTGAGTTCTAATTCGTTGGATTTTTTATTAGATTTGATTGCATTGTAGAAAGTTACATGAAATTCTAGGCAATGGTCTAGAGACTAGTCTGAAAAGGTGGCATAGATCCTAGAACTGCATGATTAGAACTGAAGTTTTTAGTTCATAACCACATGGAGATTGGCTTATGATTGCAGTTGGAGACTCATAAGCACATGCATGCCATTTTGTGCGTACGGTTAGGGGTTAATCTTGTGAAAAATTGGTTCCAAATCAGGATCTGGTGATCAGAGGTTGTGGACTGACTTCTGGGTGATCTAGTGTTCCTAAGGGATGCCTGTAAGGTGTCGGTGTGCCAGACCAACTTCCATAAATGGAACTTGGAGGTCGTGTCATGTCATAGTGATACTCGTCACATGTTTGCCCTATAAAGCTTGTAAAAGTGGGTAAATGTAGGAAGGGTAGTTACAGATTGGTATCAGTGCTTTCAGCTTCAAACACTTGGACTGGATGGGCTAGATGTAATTCTTATGCATGCATGTTAGTAGTCGATATGTTTGTTATGCATGCACTGTGATAGTCATTACTGCAGTCTTGTATCATCATGATGACATGGATATGATTCATATGTTGATGTAATTATGTGTACATATATTGTGCTAATCTGGATTGATTGTGCAAACGAGATAGCCTCCCATGAACTTCACACTATGGTATGATTATGATTATATTTATATTTGGTTTATCTAACATGGTATGTTTGCAGGAAGATAGAATATCAAATATGATGAGAAGAATGATGGATTACAATTCACGTGACTCTCCTTACACATCAATTGAGAAACAAGGAGATGAGTACTCTCTTGATATAGCAGATACACTGAGAATTTTGTAGGCAGAAATCAGAAGTTGTAAGGAAGATAATAGCAAGTTGGTTGAGGCACATGAAAGACTTTCCATAGATCAGGAAAAGAAAGAAAAAACTTATGTAGTCATCCTTTAGTCTTTCATATTTGAAGAAGAAGGGACAACTGAGGATCAGTCGTGGAAAAGAGGAAATGACTAATGAGGCATATGGTAGGAGGTCTTGATCAAGTTACATGTTGGACATAGATCATAGATGACAAATATTTGGATACACCTGAAAGGAGGGCTAATACTCATGGATTTTATTATAGTTCTGGTTCTAAGATACATTATCATCATTACTACCAACATCCTTATAGGAGGAGTGAGAAGTAGTATTTTCCAAAAGAGTTCAAGAAATCCGAGCCTCATACTTTTGATGGTGAAGTTGACTAAGTGAGGAGATGAAGAAGCATGGATGCTTGGGATGAAGAAGTTCTTCAAATTTCATGACTACTCAGAGAATATGAAAGCCAAAATAACTACCTTTAGTCTCAAGGAAAAAACATGCATCTAGTGGGAAGGTGTTAAGTGTGCCAAAGGCATCATAGATGAGGAGCTTATTTGGGATGAGTTTGATGTCAAAAGATGTTGAACCATTGCGGTGTTGAACCTGTGATGGAGACTATCGCAGGAAGGATTTCCCTTTGTATCACAGTGCGCATTAGATGCATGGTAGACTGCAGACCTCCATTGCATAGTAGACGTGAAAAATTAGAGATGTAGGTCAGAGCATTCTCGGATCTATGCAACAATTGATAACAAGAAGGCATATCATCAGGTATCCATCATTAAGGTGGAAGTAGAACTAGGGGGAGAGTTCTTGGTAGAGCCTCAATGCATCTTGCAACGAAAGGAGATAACGCTCCAAGGCCAAATGATAGAGCGAGTTAAAGTGTGTGGAAGCACTTTGGGGTTGAGGAAGCTACATGGAAGATGATGGATTAGATGCAGGCATAAAAACTTGTTTCCAGTAATGGATGGATTTTTCAAGGGAATTGGAGTCCCTTGAGAGATGATATGTGCATGAGTCTAATTACATGGCAGTGTGCTGGGTACAATAAGGTAAGGTAACTGGTATATTGTGATATTTATTTATGCACTGACAATTGTGTATTTACGATAGTATGATGCAGGGAATTGCATGGAAAAAGAGATTGCCAAATATCTTGAGGAAATCTTGGGTTGATCTTTCACTCACGAATATTTGGAAGAACTAGAAACCATGGGGGTTGAGTCATTGTGTATGTTGAAAGTTTTGTGATTTCTGTCCTTTGTGATTTGTTTGTGCTTTTTGATTGAATCTAGTGCATGACAATGCCACTTTTTTTGTGGGGTTGTATTGTTGTTTGATTTTCCCTGTTTTATTTATCTTTCCTTATTGTTATTTTCTTTTATGTTTTGAGGGTATTTGGAATTGGTTGGGGAAAGATCAAGTAATGGAGCTCAGGGAGAGATGAATGAAATCGAACAAGTAATGTAAGACCCAGATGAATCCCGATGCATTAGTAAAGGGTAGATGATGGCAATAATATGAAAACCAGTTGCGTTGTTTGGGTCCACTGGGGTAAATGGATAGTGGCAGGACAATCATGAGAAAGGTAATCATGAAAGGTAAAGCAAGTGGATTTGAGGTATAAAATGCCTTAGGTATGTTGGGAATTGTTGTTCTGAAGGTTGTGCATGATTTTCTCGGATATAGGGGAGTTATTTTAACCTTAAACTTACGAGCATTGAAAATTATGTTGTGATCATGATTATGCTGATATATATATGTGTGTGTGTGTGTGTGTGCCATTGTTTGACAGGGTCGTCAGGGATCATTCTTCTGGAAGAATGATTGTTTATGCAAGTGAATGGCATGAAAATTTTATTGGCTATGAGGAATCAAGTGGGAAGAGTAGTCCTAGAATATCTATTAGGTTAGTATCATTTGGATATGATTTTGATAATATGTGCTTACACTAGGCCTATGTTTATGATATGGACAGGAAATGTTGAAGGATACATCAACGAAATGACAATAGTATGATCTGCAATATGCCGTGGTAAGAATGGGTAGCGGAAAGATCCATAGACTTAGAGCTTTGGTTGTGGATGCACAAAGTAAGGTGTGGGAAAGACACTAGAGGCAAGGTTGCTTGGTAGAGACAGTGTGGTATCTGGATATGCAATACTGCTGTTGTGTACATGTTGTGTTGTGTACGTGTTGTACTGTGCCACATGTATTGTGTAGTTGTTGTATCATGACATGTATTTGTTGTGTTGTACTATGTGTACATATATGTGTGGTGTTGTACACTGTGTGTAGGTGTATGCGTTGTGTTATACATCATGTGTGGGTGTATGTGTTGTGATGTACACTGTGTGTATATGTACATGTTGTGGAAAGGTTCTCTGGATCCATGGAGGCTGTGGGTGGAGCCTTATAATAGCTTTGGATTCCTTAGAGGCTGCAAGTTGATTTATTACTCATTGGAGCCTAAGGGTTGGGAAAAACACTATGGAGCCCTGAAACAACGTGGGTTCCCTAGAGGCTGTGGGTTGACTTATTAGTCCTAGAGCTTGTGGGTTGGGACAAATGCTCTGGATTCCTAGACAACTTGGGATGAGACCAATTTTGAGTTGCTAATATTAAGGGTTGAGACGTGATAGTCTTTGGACACCCTTGTTGTTGATATGGAAGAGAAGGCACTAGGTGATTTCCATGTTTGGAAACCAATCCAGTGTGTGCATGTGGTTGAAGAGAAGGTATTGGGTGGTTGCTGGGTTTGGAAACTGATTCAATGTGTGTACATAAAGGACAAAGAACAAAGGCATAAGAAAATAACCATTTGAAAGATACTTATCAATATTTTATTTTAGTTTTTAATTATGCACATAGTTTATGATTTTGATTTATGATGGTTGCATTTTGAGCTAACCAAATGTTTGACTTGTTGTGGTGGGAAGTAAATAGAATTGTAGGTGTACCTTATTGACGAGTTACCGATGAGTTATGATTTGGATTTATTTCAATTCCTTTTGATTCTAATGGAAATTATGTGCTTGGTACAGTAACACATGAAAAATGCATGGTTAGGTTGGTTGGAATGGGATGCTAGAATGTTAGCAACAATAGTGAAAGGAATTGGAACATGCAATAGTGTGTTGGTAAAGCACTTTAGGAGTAGGACCATTGTGGGATATTGGTACCCAATGGTGTCCATTTATTTCTATGAGCATGATATGACTAGTAGGATGGTTTTGAGGTAGGTATATGCCTTGGTTTTTGGACCTTTCGATGCGAGGAAACCTTGCCAAGGGATGGATCGCCCGAGAAGGAGATGCTAGTGGAACTTGGAAGGTGTGTGACTGCACAAAAGGGGGTGATCGGATTGAATGAGGGATTGTGTAGTAGATAAGGGAAGTTCAAGGAATGAATTTGTTTTGGTCATTAGCATTGCCAGAAGGAATAAGAAGCACATTGGGAGTGTGCCCTTGAATAATGAGTTAGTAACTGTTCACTGAGAGAACAAGTAGCACAAGAATTGTGGTGCTGGACATTGGACACAGACTTTGATTTTGGAAGTGGATTTTGGAATTCCTGGGAATGAGGTGAATCCTAGTACTACTTTTGAGGGTGGAGGTGTGAGCCTATGGATTCCCTTGTTGTTGATGCAGGCATCATATCCTTTTATTTTGTTGGTTAGAGAAAATGTGCATATGTATATACGTGTATATTATTGTAAATATTGTATCGAGATGTGTTTATAAAGCTCCATTGACATTGTGATTATTTGTTGGTTGAAGCAAATGGTATAAGTATATGTATTGATCATTGTAAATACCATATCAAGTTGTGTTATAAAGCTCCAATAAGCGGTACATTTGTCATGTTTTAGCAGTTTGGTATACTGTAAATACTACAACAAGTTGTGCTCTAAATATCCATAAGCAATATTTTTTTCTAGTTATAAGCGTCATTGAACATCGAGGACGGTATTCCCTCAAGGGGGAGGGGTTTGTAACAAACCCTGGTTAGTATTCCATGTAAATAAAACAAGACCAAGGTCATGGGACACATATTCCAAGTTGAATGGTGGGTAAACATTATAGTGGGCAGCACTTGTGATTAATTAATGGCTATGGAAATTGGAAAATACATTGGTAAAGGCAAAGAAACATTAATTGGCATTTATTTATGAAAATAAAGGAAAATAGGAGAAAAGGAAGGTGAAGAGACACAAATTTGCATGCAAGGGAAATTAGAGGAAAAATGAAGGAAAATGAAGAAAAAAGAGACATCAATAATAAAAAGGCACTTGAGAATCAATTGACAACTTTTTCTCATCTTTTGATCAGGATCAACAAAGGAGAAGGAGAAAGCACTCGGAAAATCAAGTCAGGAAAGCAAGGGTGCGCAAGAGGAAGCTTGGACAATGGAAAGTAAGGACAAAAATTAGCTATGGATTGCAGGTAACAATGTGCATGTGAGATTTATCATGCTGGTTTTTGGATGCATGGTATATGCATGTGGTTCCCTAGTTTTGTGTTGTCATTGGCATGGAGATTTTCTTAGATTTAAAATGGTTTTATCCTTGCCTTGTCATTTATAGCCATGGTGTTAGGGGTTTCCCAGTTGTTTTTCTGATTGGTGCTCAGGTTCTCTATGGCCATGGGTTGGAATAAACACTCTGGAAGCCATGAAACAACTTGGGTTGAGTTACTAGTTCTTGGAGCCATAGGTTGGGACAAACACTTTAGATCCCTTAATGGGTTGAGTTACTAGTTCCTAGATTTGCGGTTGGAATAAACACTTTGGAGCACTGAAAGACTGTGGGTTGAGTTACTAGTTCTTGGAGCCCTGAACAACTTGGGTAAAGACCAATTTAGTTGATGTTAGTGATTTCCATACCATAGAGGTGGAATCACTATGGTTGAGGGTTGAGGTTGTTTTTCCTATGGAATCCCTAATTGGTTTCGTCTTGGTTTATTCCATTTTATTCCATGAGATCCCACTTTCATGCTTGGAATATGGCACAGGGGTGATTGACTGAAACAAATATTTGTTTCATACCAATCTATGGTCGGGTGGTACGTGGAAGTCCTTGACTTATTTGGAATTTTAATATGCTAGTATGATATATTTTCCTATTGTGATATATGAACATTTATATTGATTATGATGGTGATGTTATGACTGATTTTCCATGGTTTCTATGCTGGTGATATGTTGGTTATATGATGTATTCTATCTATGGCTCCTATCATGTTTTGATAATTTATTGAATGGTTGATGAATGCATGGACTAAGAAGTTCTATTACAATTAGTTAGAGAGGGCTTGGAGCCTTCTTGGTGATTCTCATATGAATACTATTAGTTTATGATAATATATGTGTTCATGACCTATAGCTTACATGTTTTCCATATGTTTGATGAAATGTATGGTATGGATTACGTGTCTTTGGGTCAGGTTCTTGCTTGAGTTATAATTGTTTAGATTTGTCATTACCTTTGATTGAATTATGAAAATTTACAGGAAATTATAGGCAATGGTGTGGAGGCTAGCCTGAAAAGGTGGTGCAAAACCCAAAACCACATGCTCAGACCTAGATTTTTTAGGTCATAACCATATGGAGACTGGCTCACGAGTGTGGTTGGAGGCTTATAAATGCATGCATGCCATTTTGTGTGTGTGGTTTGGGGTTAAGCTTGTGAAAAAGATTTTCCAGCTCAAGATATGGTCATTAGAGTTTATGGAAATACTTCTTCGTGATCTAGTGTTTATGAGGAATGTATGTAAGGTGTTGTTGTGTCATCCCCACTTTCATACATGGAACATGGAGGTTGGGTCATGTCATAGTGACACTCATATCATGTTTACCCTAGCGAGCTTGTAAAATTAGGTAAATGTGGGAGGGGTGGTTACAAAAACTACCCCCACATATGGAGGCCTCCCTTGTGATGCTATGTCAAAATACCCCCAAGGAATGTTTGCATCTAAGGTTTCCATGATCACTGATCTTCCACCCACTAAAATATTTGAGTGAGGAAAGTGAGAGAGAATAGTCCTTCTAATGCAACCCTTTTAGGATAGGATGAAGAGTTCCAAAAAATTTCCTTGTTCCTTGGCAGCCATATACCCCAATATATAATGAGGGGGAGAGCCTTAAAGGATATCATGGTCCTATTCTTAGACCATCATTTCTAGATATCTTCAAAAGATATGTCGTCCCATGTGCAATTTTGACCCAATAGTGAACTACATGTATCCGAGACTTGCTTAGTGAAATGGAAATAAAAAAAATGTTGATCAATGGATCCCTCATTCCTCTTGCACAATGCATGCCATCCTGGCCCAATTTTATGTCTACATTGCGTAACGTCCCAAGTGGGGACTTTTCTCTTCACGGTGCACGAAACAAACAATCAGGATTTTGATGGACATTTTGACTTCCAAAGGACCCACCACCACTAGGAAGCCTCCAGATTATGGACGACAATTAAGGTGTTAATAACTGAACTGAAGAGTATATCAACCATGAGGAGAAATTGCCCATACTAGCTCATCATAACTGCCATTTAATCTAATATGTTCAAAATGTAGAGCATCTAGGAAAATTGATCACTCTTCCCTGAAGATAGCTGGAAGGTTTAAACCATCAACACTCATCAATCCTTGTTGCCAAATGGTCTTTCCAGCCAAATTATTTATATGAGCGAAACGAGAGAAAACTTGGTCACACAAAATATCAATAAGTACTTGTTAAAGTATATGAATATCCTTGTTTCCAGGCCAAGGATCATATCCTCAACAAGCCTTGGACACATTCCTAAACTTCCATGCCAAGCTTGAAGCCATCAACCCAAAGGAGTTTAGTATTTCCCTACAAACCACCAAAATATTATGTCTTGGCTAGACCTGAAGTCTCACCCAATATTCTAAGGAATATGCAACAATATACTTCTAAATTACCACCTTGGTCCAAAGACTATGCATGGAGAGGATTCTCCACCTACACATGGAAATGAGTGCTTTAGAGAACATAAAAATATTTTTAAGCCACCACCCACTTAACAAATTTAGGACTACCAAATGGTTCCACCTTACTCGTACATGGACGAAATGATCTTGGGAAACTTCCCATAAGAACATAAAGTAGATCCTTCTGGCTTTTTCCATGACACCCTTTGGAGTCCAGTCCAGAGAAATATAGTAGAATGGTATGGCTTTAAGAACATATTTTACCAATACCATTCTACCATCTCTCGAAAGCCACCTGAAGCTCCAACAAGAGTCCTTTTTCCAACTTGGCTAGCAACCACAACCCGTCTTCTTTTTTATAGCAGTTTGGTTTAAGGTGGAAACCAAAATATTTAAGGCCTAGTTCCATATTTGAAATCATAAGTGGAAAGACACATCAGATAAATATGATCTCTGACTCTTCCAAGTTATGGAAAATGATGTAATATTTCCTTTAATTTATTACCCTACCTGTCGCTATCCCAAACACAACCAAAATTTGAGACAATTTTTTCAAATCTCTTGCCAAGCCATTCGAGAAAATAAGAATATTGTGGACAAAAAACAAATGGTTGATTTCCAAATCTTGTGCTTGAAACACTCCTTTAAATTCCCTTCTTCTATAGGCCTGTTTAATCATGAGACTAAGGCCTTCTGCAACAAGCAGAAAAATGAGAGGTGACAAAGGGCATTCTTTTCACACTTCTTGCTAAGCATGAGAAAACCACGAAGCTGAGCCATTAATCAGGACAATGAAAGAAAAAAATGACACACAACACATAATACAAATGATGAAAGGAATATCAAATCCAACATGTGTGGAACGAGTCCGATGAAAGACCAATTAACTCGATCATAAGCCTTTGAAAGGTCAGTTTTAAAAAATGCATGCCTGAGCTTCATAGTTTTTATGTTATGCAATCCTTCGTGAGTGACCCCAATGGCCTCATGAATTTGTTTCCCATCAAGAAACCCAAATTGTAGGAGTACAAATTTATAGGGAGAAGAGATTGGTTACCCACCATTGCTAAAGAAACCTATGTCATATACAAAGCTATTAACATTTTTGAACCATATATCCTTAAGAACCCTACTAAAATCACAATGACTCATTTTTCTATGTGTTCATTATTACTTAGCAAGAACTAGAAGAGTGTAGGTGAAATTGGATGAATACAATATAGGAATTTTACTTTGAGATATAAATTTCTCATATAGTATAAGGCCATGGGTTGTGTAAGTTGGCTACTGAGTTGCAAGGTGTTTTTGTTAAAGATGAGGGAAGGTGGGAAAATTAGTTAGCTATTTGTTCCAATGATATACTTTATGTCCCACTCGTTGGTGATTCTTGGTATTTTGATTTGATTTATTTTGTCACCATGGTACATGTACTAGTCATATGAATTTCAATTAGAAGAGGGAATTAATATTAAAATATAATTTGTATCAATTAATCAATATCATTCTACTTCATAAAAATTATGATGGGGTGCAATTGAGGTGCTTACAAAGAGGATGCTGAGAAAATTTTGAAAGACCTTCATGATGGTTCCACTGGAGGGAATTTTGCTGGAGAAAATACAACTCATAGTATTTGAGGGTAGGATATTACTAGCCTACATTGGTTACCTATGCATACACCTTTGTGAGGAAATGTAAGCTTTTCAAATTAAGAAATGGAAAAGAAAAAAAATGACATCACTAGAACTTGTTACTATTACTAAACCATTTGAACAATTGGGTATTGATATCATAGGGGAAATAAACCCTCATTCATCAAAACAACGCAAATATATTTTAAAACTAATTATTTTACATGATTCCAAAGACATTCCCCTAATGAAATTCAATTAAAAGGTAACAATTCAAGTTTTAGAACAACCTTTAATTACAATATTTGGGGTCCTTTATGTGATTGTTTCACTACATTGTTTACTGAGTTTGCATTGGATAAAGTGGTAATTTGAGATGCTATCAATACAACAAATCCTTGTGATTAGATTCTTCTTTAGATCCACTTTTTTATTCCATTGTTCATTTTAGTGTATTTTCTCCACCTTTTTGAAAAAACCATCGCTATTTATCAAGATGGCGCTAATTTTGGCCTTTTTTTCACCGATCCTATCTAGTCGGTGAAAAAATCGATGTTAAACATCGCAAGCTTTAACATCGACCTAAAAGCCCAATTTAACCTCTTATTTAGCTCCTTATATTTCATGTATAATTTCCTGTGTAGCATCCTATTTTTCTCCTCGTTGTGCCATTGTTTTTAGCGTCCACTTTAGCTTCCTTTTTAGCTTCTCGTGTAACATCCTATTTTGGTTCTCATTATGACATTGTTTTTAGTCTCCAATTTAGCTTCCTTTTTAGCCATGCATGAAATATTGTACAACATTTATCCAATCTCTTTCCTTGTACAACCCTACATCATCATAATGTAAGCCAAGGCAGGTACATTTGATTGTCATTTACTTATAGGATTTGGATTTAAGGGATGATATGGCTTTTTCCGTTGCACATGGCAATGAAGGATTTTGTAATTAAGTTCGGGGGAGGATTTTGTAATTAAGTTTGTACGATACACTATGATTGTACCCCAATTTGGTAATTACCATCTGGATGACACACAATACATTTATCCTAATTCAGTAATTACACACTTCCATCGTTACTCCTACTGTCATTTCTGAAAAATCAATATGGCTACTTGGAAATAATTCTTGGTAGTTGTTATTTATGATGAAAAGTTCAAATTCAATGAAAGGGTAACTTTAATTAGTCCCTACCCATTTCCAAATTTCATTCGCTTGATATTCTCTAACCTAGCAAGTGTTTATTTTACCAAGTGCACCCTTGTAACAACATTTGAGTAGTAATAGTCTCTGAAACAACCATGGGAGGAGTGACAGTCCATCATGAACCATAATCCATTGATGCTTTGCTACACCATCATGAAGTCCTATAAACATTTAGGAATGGAGGGTGGTTATTCTACTTTGAGAAGCTGCATGGTTTCATCGAATATGTTGCTATGGAATTAACATAGGATATGCAAGAGAAACATTCAAAAGTTAGAGGATTCAAAATTTCTATTACAGAGGACATAATTTCTGGTGTGAAAATTTTACCTCAGACAGGGGCTTACTAGTTTTCTAGGAAAATAACAGTTCCAACAACTAGGGCAACATTATTACAGCTAGGAGAGGAAGTAAGGATAAATAGGATAGGTATAGATAGAGCATCCCTTCCTCACCCTTGGGATGATGTGGATTTATTTATTTTGAAGTTCATACTTGTGAGGGATGTTTTGGGATAATATTCAATTATAATTTTTAGTTATTGCCACATCTTCGTAATGGAAAACTAATAAATTTTCCCTATTATTTGCTAAAATATTTACAACATATGGCAAAGGTGGTGCGTATGGAAAAAGATCCAAAGACCTGCTTAACCAACCATGCACTCATCAAGTTAATCATAATTCATTCACTACAACAACATGGAAGCACATCGAATGGTTTATTGACAAAGTCACATGCACCAACCATTGAAATAGAGGAAAGTGAAAGTGAAGAACATGAGGTAAGTGCTAAAACAACACGATAATATAGAGAAATTACACCTCCTATACAAAGTAGAGAAGCTACAATTTCTAAACAAATAAGAGTGGTTACACCTCCTATACCTCATCGCAGAAACCCTAAGAGATGGAATTCCTTAAGAACGTTTGCTGGTACATCCATTGAATGAAAAAGAGCTTGCACTAATGAACTCATGGATATATCCAATGGAAAATATGAGGATAGTTATAATGGATTCCCTATTAAGGAATAAGGCATGAGGCATATACTACCGAAACAGGGGCACCTAGAACAATGTCAGTTGAAGCAGGGGTTCCTGAAATAGAAATTCTTGTGGAATCTAAGGAAGTATCTGAAAAATATACTCCTATACAAACTATGGTAAAAAAGAGGAAATTGAAGAATCCATTAGATGGAAAGAGTCCCAAGAAGAGAGTGTAGGTAATTTTTACACCATCAGCTACCCAAATATCCAAGGAATGTACTGATACATCAGAATCAAAGGAGTCTAAGGGAAATCATAACGAAGAGAAAGAAGAAGAATTTGTAAAAGAACAAATACCCCAAAACCTGAAGTTCATGTTGTTCCACCTGAATCAAAGGAACCCGAGGAATAACAGAAAGAGAAGAAGCTCAAAAAGGAACAAGAAGATGTCTATTTACTAAGTAAGTCTGAAACTAACCTCCTTATTCAACAAATTAATAAATTGAAGGAGAAAAATGATAATTTAAGGAAACAAGTTACCATGGTTGAAGGAAAACTTCAGTATATAAAACAAAATGGATTAGAAAACCTAGCAAAAGTGGCAGAAGAAGTGTCACTTAGTTTATGTAATGGAAGTAAGCAAGTGCTAGAGGTAGCATATTATGAAAGGCCAACCACTATTTCAGTTGGAATTCAAGTTGGAGAGCAAGATGAAGAATTCCAAACCATTGTTCCACAAGAACCTGTTGAAGACATTGTTATTACAAAAGAACCAATAATTGAAGCAAAGAAGGATGGATATATTGGGACGTGAAATCACGAAGATATCGACATGAAAATACTTAAGTTGGAGGAGGATATTGAGACATGAAATTGGAAACATTTTTTCACTCATTTTCCTACTTTTTCTTTACCCTTTTTGATTCTCAAGACCATACTTTGCCACTGTAACAACCATTATCAACCTACACATGTCTCTTTTTATATGTCATCCTTATGATCCAATTATACTTGTAATTTTGCATGAGAACTACTATTTTAGGATATTTTTTTTCATAAAACTAACAACTAGGTTATTATAGGGTTTTTGGTATGTTGAGATGCTGTTACAAGATTACACTTTCCAATTTTTCCTTGCCAAGGATAGGATAAGGACTTATTGAGCATTGTTGTTAGACATGAAGATATTTTTTGGATGTGTTGACCTCCTTCAGTTATGAAGATCAATTTGGAAAACATTTAGTTAGATGATAGTTCGATTGTTGAAGGAGAAGTTTATGGACAATGTAATTGAAACAATTAGGATTTTCTATTGATAACTGCTGTAATTTGGAGAAGTTGTTACAACTTTGTCTTAACCTTGGAAATTTTTATCAAACTGTTAATATGTATTATAAAATTAGATCACATGAGAATCGAACGATTCTCATGACGATCTTATCATTGTAATTTGAAATTATAAAGAGGTGTACTCTTTGCCCATGTGAGATAGGCATATAGAAACAAACAGACAATGATAGAGAGGGAGCGCACCAACATTGTAATCCTGTATGTTTCATTAATGCAATCTCAATCATTCGTGGTGCCATACCTTTCTATTGACTAGCTTGTGTGCTGTGTAGTTTACCAACCCCTTCAAGGAAGGAAGGGCCCTCCTTCTTAGTGAGGATCATTGGCTAGGACAGTACTGTAGCTATTGATTTATTTCCTCTCAATTATAATTATAGTGTGATTTTTGTTACTGTTACTATTAGAGTTGTTCATGCTTTAATGATTGCATAATTCTAACCTCTATATTGTGTAACAACATAGGTCTTGGAATGGTCCCTTTGTTAGTGTAAAAGTTATTTAATTCTAGTTATAGTTTGATGGTGTGTTCATTTCATTTGAATGTATGTTTCAACATATGTTTAGAGAATGGTTTATGGTAGTGTTGTTCTTTTCTAAACAAGAGTGATAACAAGAGTGACAATGCGACAAAGTGGTTTTAATCTACATTCAAGTGTGTTTATTTCTTGAGAGTGTGAACAAGGTTTGAGAGTGTAACAAATATAGTGTTGAATTGCTAAGAGTGTGATTATAGTGTTTGATTTTGACATTCGTTAGCACTATTCATCATTTTACCTTGCATATATTTTGTGCAATAGCCTTGCAATAACAAAAACTACCCGGATTGACAATTAATGTGAAGCGTTGGAACTATTACTTTGAATTAAAAGGACAACTGTTCTGCCCAACAACAAGCCGAAGAAAAACCTATAAACAACTTTGACATAATGCAAGTTGAAGCAACACTTGGAATGTTGTATGAAATCTAAAGCATAATTATTTAAGGATCAAAGTAAACATATAATAATTCAAAAGTGTGTAAAATAATTAGATATACAATCTACAACTTGAATCAATAAGATTTGTCAATAAATGAGGCCTTGGCGTGCATTTTAGTGAAGTAAGACAATTTTGGCCCACTTCACAAAAATGCATGCCTAACCTTCATTACGAGTACAAATTGAATGATTCAGATTGGAGAGTACTTTTTAACTCAAAATTTACAGTAATTTTGTACATAGAAATTTCTATTGTGCAAGAATATGCCAAATTGGATCAATTTAGTAGGGTCAAAGTGAAGGTTTGTGTGCCTAAAATAAATGCACAGTAGGACCTGTACTTAATTGACTATGTGATAATGATCATTCCAACCTAAATATAAAACCACTTTATGCAAGATTTCATAGTCATTTTCATAAAGGAAATGTCATACACTAAAATCCAAGTCTGTTGAAATAACAATTGATCATATCTACCAATGATCATAGTAGGAACAAATATGCGATCCCAAGCCAAACCAATTACACTCTTGGTAAAGAAATTTGAAATGGGACATGATTTGACAATTCCTAACCTTAGGATATAACCTTGCATCATGTTTGACAAATATTCTACATAACTATGTTTCTCACTTATACAAAACTTTCATATAAGGCAAAATGAAGAAAAACTTGGAATGTTGTATGAAATATGAAGTATAAATATTTAAGCTGAAAGTAAAGATATAACAATTTAAAATTGTGTAAATTCTTAAATAAAAAAACTACAATTTTAATCCATTATATTGGCCAATAAATTAAGCCTGGGCATGTATTTTAGTGAAGCAAAGAAATTTTGGCCTGCTTCACACAATTGCATGCCCAACCTTCATTTCAAGGTCAAATTAAACGATTCAACTTGGAGAGTATTTTTTTACTCATTGGTAACCTTGAGATAATTAAATATTTTTAATTTGTCTCACATATATATATTGCGGTTGTTCAAGAAAATCCAAATTGCATGGATTTCATAGGGTAAAAGGTAGGGTTTGTGTGTCTCAAATAAATGCACACCAGGAATGTTTGGGAACAAGGGAATGGACTAAGAAAATCAAATTTGATTTTGTTTTTTAAGAGAAAAAAATACGTAATTTTTATTATGATAATCAGGGATTAAATATTACACTTTGTAGACACATTGAGTGTGTATGTAGCCATGGAAAAAAAATGTCTGATACATATATAAAGAATCAAGTGGGAGCTAGAGAAAACCCATATAATAAAACCCCCAAGCCCTAATTGAACATTGGAACATATGCTCGTCAAGATACACTTCGGCACACATGACATGGAAAAACATTAGTCCATTTAATTAAATCATAGGCACATAGGCCATGGTCATTCAGGAAAATAAAAATAGAGGGACATAGGGCCTCCTGAAACCCCAAGAGGAGAAAATGAAAACATCCCAACAATAACAATGATATTTCAAATGAGCTCGAGGTAAACAAAGAAGGCCACAAAGACCCCAGTTACAGACCATGAGCCTTGGAGCATGAATGAAAGCCACTAATAGACTATGGAAAGGAACTAAATGGGGCATATACCCCCATCCCATCAACGCTTCACCAAGGGGACGATGAAAAAGATGGCCCCACCTTATGATGCACCACCCACAAACTAGAAAAAAACCATCACAATGACAGGAGGACACAAGGGTAACAAAAAAAAATAAACCTTGGAGACAAAGAGAGGGCATCCAATGAACAAATCCGACCTGAGAAGGCATGAAATATATCCCTAGACGAGCTCCATACTCTCTGAAACTCCTCCAAAAAAACATAACCTAGAGAGAAACATACAAGAATACTCTTCGAGAAAGAAGAGGCAAAAAGAGATGACACCATCGGGAAGCAGGAATGGAAACACCCTTCCAATTGATTCCTACAAAAGCCACACAGAGAAGGAGAAGCCTCGATAAGAGAGGAAGACCACCACAAAATCCCACCAATAGATAAGCCCCACTAATAAAAAGAGGGAGAAAACATGATGCCATCCATCCTGCCTGCCCCTCGACGCATTCAAAACGAACCAGTCAACAACAAAAAATAGTGACAATATGGAGTAAGCCTGCAAAGGAAAGGAGCGTCATGGTGATAAAGAGAAGAGCCAAGAGGCAAGGTCATGGCTACTATAGTTAGGGCCTAGATCCCACGCCCTCTTCTTGTCATAACATAATCAAATAAAATTTAAATTTTAATAGTTGAAAATTTTAGTTTCTTGGTTAAAACCTTATAATTAAGTAAGTCCGGATGACCTTATTTTAGTAGTAATTAGGTTTAATTATTTCCAAGGGATAGATAAAGAGATAACACCTAGGGTTTGAAAGGTCTATTTCAGGGTTTTAAGTTTAAGATTGGGTCAAGTGCGATAGTTAGGGTTTGAAGATAAACATGTAAAGAGAATGGAGCCAAATAAGACTAGTTCTTTTTTGTTGTTTGGCAATGAAGTCTAAGTGGATCTAGGGTTTCCATGCCATTCATAGATTGGAAAAGTCTCGAATAGGAATTCCCAACACACATGAAAATGGTGACTATAATTTTAGGGTTTAAGAGAATGAATGAACTTATGAAATTCATTATTAACTAGGGCTTTTCTACTAGAATTCAATATTTAAGATCCACCCGCGTGCTAACATGCCATGATAATGCCCCCAGATGTGGGTGACCATATTAGGCAGTTATGAGATGGGACGAGCAAGCAGTGCGAGCTACCTGCCCGCCATGCGCACCTGCGCCGTGTCCACATGGGAGACTGTTCATAACCGACGACGCTGGTACATTAGCCATCAAATGTAGCACATGAGCATTTACACTCCACCCACCTTCGCCTGCAACACAAGGTTCAGCCCCTTGGCTCTTATGGCGGCCACAGTTATTGCGAGACGGCTTCGAGGTAAAGGCATTTGCAATATTAAGGGATGCAACAAAGAATTCACCATGTTATTAAAGGTTTGGTTTGAGGTCTCACTGTTACCTCTGGTGCTGTGGAGGTGGAAGTTGGGTCTGAACTCTCAGGCCACTTCCTCTCCCCCGAACTCCTGGATCACTCCTGGCCTCTGTGTTTATGTTGGATTCATATGCGTCTCTCTGAACCCTCCTCAGTCTGTTGCTTACCATCCTCTACCGACATTTCATTCTCTATGTCGTTCAAATTCCAATTTGGCCCTGAACTCCCCTGCAATCATGGTTCGCCCTCTGCAACGTATGCTCAGCCGATTCGGCTCGTCCTGTGGCGGGTCTTCGCGCCCTTCTGCTACTGAGGATACCTCCCTCCATTTCCATTTCCACTGTCTCTGCCCTTATACTGTGGGCGTGAATGCTCTTAGGCCAAGCCAATTCTTGCCAGCCAATTCACCGGGGTCCTCTACCTCACCCTCCTTCGGTTCTACTATTTTTACCTTCAACGCCTCTCTGAATCGCCCTAGAATCAATGCCCATGTCTCTATGCTCTTCATCGAAGAAGTCCAAGAAGAGGGTGAGTCCAGTGCACAAAGGGAGAATTCTCCACCTACTGAAACCAGGAGAGCCATGGAGACACCCTCTGTTGTTCCTGTGAAGGATTCAGAAGAACCTGTCAGTCAGAAGGCAGAAGCTGAGAAAGAGCCTGTCACAGCGGCTGCAGAGGAGGTTCCAGAGCAGGAAACAAAGGAGTATGGCTGGTGCAGGATCATGGAGGAGGTTCTGGAAGACTAGCCACGTCTGCTCTCTAGGTTATGTGGCTAGCTATGATGGAATTTTGTCCATGTGTCCTTGTGTCAACATGTCCATGTGTCAGTGCATCTTGATGTCTAAGGGTTATTGTGTCATGGTGTCGGTTTGTTATGGTGTCTATGATACAGGGCAATGTCGATGCCCAGGTTTTGTCTATCAAATTGGTTGGTGCTCTGTGCCACAATGTGTTTTTGAAGTCCCCTACGAGGGAATGTTTTGTGGTTAGATGAAATGCCTGTTTCGTCCTACACTGAGCATGCTGCTGCTCCACGCTGCTAAATTCACTAGGCAGCTGGTTCTTTATGAAAGCAAGAATGTAATTATATCCTGTTTCTGTAAATAATAGATTAATTTTACCTAGAAAAAAAAAACATGCCATGATAATACCTCAAGAAAATACATAGCATTTCGATGTTAAACAAATATTAAAAGATGAAAACTTAAAACCAATCTCATAAAAACATAGAATACATCATAAACCAACAAATTTCATCATCATGAGCATCAATTCCACAACAATGCTACTCTTCCTCAATAGTAGTAGAATTCCAAACAAGAAAATGCAAAAGGTAAAAGAGAGTGAACTCCTTCCTCTTGCCACTAATGTGTTACAATTTACAAATTAGAAGTCTCTTCCTATCTATACATGACCTAAGAGACCTTTGAAATGTGTGGGGAACATGACTCCTCCCAAATAGCATGAATTACATCCTCATTAAATTTGGGTGGACAATAACTTATCCTCATCAAATTCAGTAACTCATCCTCATTAATTTTTTGTTGTACATGAATACTCCAAATTTGATTGATTGTATAGGGTAAAAGGTAGGGATTGTGAGCCTCAAATAAATGAATACCAAGGCTTGTAATTAAATGGTAGTGAAACAATGATCGTTCTATTCCAATAATACAAACATTTTATACAACATATGATACTCATTATCTTAAAAGAAATATCACTCACTAAAATCCAAGTTTGCCAATGTAGTAATTCATCATATTTGCCATTAATCAATTTAAAACAAATGTGCACTCCTGGGCCAAACAAATTACACTCTTGGTAATTAAATTTGAAATGGGACTTAATTCGAAAATACCTAACCTTAGGATATAACCTTGCATCATGTTTGAAAATAATCCTACATAACTATCTTTCCCACTTATACAAAACATTCACATAAGGCAAGTCGAAGCAAAACTTATAATGTTGTATGAAATCCGAAGACTTATAGATATTTAAGCTCAAAGTAAATATATAACAATGTAAAAGTGTGTAAAATCATTAAATAAACAATCTACAATTTGAATCAATCAGATTGGCCAATGAATGAATCTTGGGCGTGCATTTTAGTGAAACAAGACAATTTTGCCTTCTTCACAAAAATGCATGCCCAACCTTCATTTCAATGCCAAATTGAATGATTCAACTTGGAGAGTATTTGTTTTACCATTGGTAACATTAATACAATTAAATATTTTTAATTTTTCACATATATGTTTGTGTTTTTATGGAATACTCCAAATTGCATGGATTTCATACGGTAAAAGGCATGGTTTATGTGCCTCAAATAAATGCACACTAGGAACGTTTGAGAACAAGGTTAAGGACTAAGAAAAATCGAACTTGAATTTTAATAGTTGAAACTTGTAGTTTCTTGTTTAAAACCCTATAATTAAGGAAAGATGCCTTATTTCAGTAGTAATTAGGTTTAAATATTTCCAAGGGGTTGATAAAAAGATAACACCTAGGGTTTGCAAGGTCTATTTTAGGGTTTTTTATATTGTACATATTTTAGGGTTTTAAGTTTAAGATTAGGTCAAGTGACCTAGTAAGGGATTGAAGATAAAGTGGTAAGGAGAATGGAGACAAATATGAATAGTTCTTATTGTTGTTTGGCAACAAAGTCTAAGTATATCTAGGGTACCAATGCCACTCATAAATTAGAAAAGTCCTGAAAACAAATTCCCAACACACATAAAAATGGTGACTAAAATTATAGGGTTTTAGAGAATGAAGGAAATTAAGGGATTCACTATCAACTAGGGAATTTATACTAGCATTCAATATTTAAGATCCGCCTGGGTGCTAACATGCCATGCTAATATCTCAATAAAATACATAGCATTTCAATGTTTGTTGAAAATGCAGCAAGAAAAGTCTCAATTTGATTTTTTCCTTAATTAAATTGAGGAAATTTGAATTCCATATCAACAAACAACTTGGAGAAGTTAATTGAGGTGACATGGAATTTGTCACTCAGTTAAGAACACTCGATTCAAGTTAAAGAGTTGAGGTTTAGTTTACTTGTGTTGATTCCTAAACAATAGTAGTCTAGCTCAGCTAATTCGAGTTAGGGGCATGAAGTTCAGTTGTGCGTAGTGGGTTCCTAAATTTTAGGGGCCTAGGTTGAGTTAATTTTAGTTGTAGCAATTTAATTAAGTTAATTTGATTTATGGTAAGTTAAACTAGTTCTAACTGTTGGAGGTGGAAGGCCAAGTTGTGGAAGTGGAACTTCCACCACACTGAGTGATCATCCAAATAAATAATCAATCTTCCTAAATTAACTTAGGCATGCAGACAATTCGAGTTACCCAATTGAGATTGGAGTTCATGGCTAGTGTACTATTAGTTTAAAACTAATCCAAGTTGTGCAGGTGGTGCATGCAGTCAGGGGATTGCCCTATGGTAACTGCGCAATTTCTCGGTGTGAAATTCTTAAAAATAGGGGAAATTTACCAAGGGAACAACGCAAGGAAATAGGAGCTTGGGAAGGCTTTAAATTGGCTAAGTGTTGGGCCAAGATCAGTTAGTCAGGAAAATAGGCACTCTATACACTTGCAGGGTTTGCTCAGGCTTGATCAAGCATTGCATTTTTTCTCTATTCTCTGATTAACGCAATACCAATAGTAAGGGTTTTTTAGTAGTTTTTTTCCCCTAGATAAATATCTATGTATGTGTGATGTTTTCTATTACATGTCAATGATTCTTATTTTATATGGTGAATTAACTTCCGCAGATTAATATAGTAGCTTCAAGTCTTGTGATTTAGTAAATTTCATGAGCAATTTTGAATCTACACATTAATTTCTACATGGTATTAGAGATGGATTCAAATTAGAAACCACTCATTGAAGTCCTCATGTACAATGATCATTGAGGAACTAATGAGTTGTTAGGAGGCAAATTTATGGAGCCCTAGTTTAGGGAAGATTCAGAAGACCCTATGTGCAGATTCATTAATGGATCTAGAAGGTTGTTAGTGGGAAGATAAACAAGCCAATGTTTAGTGACACAAAAATGAGTTGTGATCATTGATATTGGTAGATTGAGGAGCAACAGAATTTCTCACCGGGAGATCGAGACTTAAAGGGATTCTAGTTTCTGAGGGAGAAACTCTATGGAAGCTAGTACTTCTGGATATGGGGAGATCAAACTCATTATTGCAGTGGTTGCAGCAGCATTATGGAAGCAACAACATAGAAGTAGCAACAACAATACGCGTAGATCAAAATTCACCATGCATGCAACTATACCTCTAGGAGTGAGGCGGGGTGATGTAGATATTCAATCCCAGAGTTGCATAAATTTTGGCAAGGTCTATTGAGGTGTTCTCCTCATGAATAATTACCTTGCTATAGGGGCTCACAATATTTGGTAACAGTAGGATCAGTGTTAGTAAAATAGTAAGGAGTGCAGAGGAGTGTTGAAAACAGAGAAGGAGGGTCAATAGCAAAGTCAACAACAACACAATTTCCCCAGTATACAATTGCAAACACAATTGATTCAATTTTTTTTGGATGCTTCTCAGTTGCAGATGTTGCATTAGCAACAAAAACAGTGAGAGGTGTTGCATGCAGTACATTCCATAGGTGCATGATAGGGGAGCTTTATAATCCTTTTCTTACTGAGAGGGAGTGTTGAAAATGCAGCAAGAAAATTCTCAATTTGATTTTTTCCATAATTAGATTGAGGAAATTCGAATTCTATATCAGCATACAACTTGGAGGAGTTAATTGAGGTGACATGGAATTTGTCACTCAGTTAAGAACACTCAATTCAAGTTATCAAGTTGAGGTTCAATTTAATTTTGTTGATTCCTATAAAATAGGAGTCTACCTCAGTTAATTCGAGTTAGGAGCATGAAGTTGAGTTGGGTGTATTGGGTTCCTAAATTTTAGGGGCCTAGGTTGAGTTAATTTCAGTTGTAGCAATTTAAAATTGAGTTATGGTCAGTTAAACTAGTTCTAATTGTTGGAGGAACTAGTGGAATTAGAAATTCGACCACATTGAGTGATCATCCAGATAACTAATCAATTAGCCTAGATTAATTCATGCATGTAGAGAATTCGAGTTACCTAGTTGAGATTGGAGTTCAAGGGAAATGTATTATCAGTTGTAAACTTATCCAAGTTGTATAGGTGGTGCATGCAGTCATAGGATTGGCCTATGGTAATTGCGCAATTCCTTGGTGTGAAATTCCTAAAAAATAGGGGGAATTTCCCAAGGGAACCACACAAGGAAATAGGAGCTTGGGAAGGCTTGAAATTGGCTAAGTGTTGGGCCAAGATTAGTCAGTCAGATAGAGATATAGTCTATACACTTATAGGGTGTGCTTAGGCTTGAGTAAGCACTGTATTTTTTCTTTATTCTTTGATTAATGCAATACAAATAATAAGGGGTTTTGAGCAATTGCTTTTCCCTAGATAAATCTTCGTGTATGTGTGATGTTTCCTTTTGCATGTAAATGATTCTTGTTTTAGATGGTGAAATAACTTCCACATATTAGTAGAGTAGCTTCAAGTCTCATGATTTAGTAAATTTCATGAGCAATTTCGAATCTACACATTAATTTCTACAATGTTAACACATATTAAAAGATGAAAACTTAAAATGAATCTCAGAAAAACACATAGTAACTCATAAAACAAAAAATTTCATCATCGTGAGCATCAATTATACAACAATGCTACTCTTCCTCAATAGTAGGATAATTCCAAACAAGAAAAAGCAAAAGGTAAAAGAGAGGGAACTACTTCCTCTTGTCACCAATGTATCACGATTTACAAATTAGAAGTCTCATCCTATTTATAGATGACCTAAGAGACCTTTGAAGTGTGTAGGGAACATGAATCCTTACATAGCATGAAGTAAATCATCATTAAATTTGGGTTGACAATAACTCATCCTCATTAAATTTTTGAGGTGCATGAATACTCCAAATTGGATTGATTTTATAGGGTAAAAGGCAAGGATTGTGTGCCTCAAATAAATCACACGAGGACCTGTAAATAATTAGCATTGTAGGAATGATCATTGCATCCTAAAGATACAAATATTTATACAACATATGATTCTCATTATCCTAAAATATATCTTACTCACTAAAATCCAAGTCTCCCAATGTAGCAATTTAGCATATTTGCCAATCTTGAAGTCAGAACAAATGTGCACTCCCAGACCACACCAATTACACTCTTAGTACTGAAATTATAAATGGGACATGATTAGACAATACCTAAGCTTAGGATATAACCTTGCATCATGTCTGAAAAATCCTACATAACTATGTTTTCCACTTATACACAACTTTCAAATAAGGAAACTTGAAGCAAAATTCATAATGTTGTATGAAACTTGAAGTATAAATATTTAAGCTCAAAGTAAATATATAACAATGTAAAAGCGTGTAAAATCATTAAATAAATAATCTACAATTTTAATCAATTAGATTGACCAATAAATGAAGCACATGTGTGTAATTTAGTGAAGCAAGATAATGTTGGCCTACTTCCAAAAAATGCATGCCCAACCTTCATTTCAAGGCCAAATTGAATGATTAAACTTGGCTAGTATTTTTTTACTCATAGGTAACATTAATACGATTAAACATTTTTAATTTTTCACATATATGTTTGTGTTGTTCAAGAATACTCTAAATTGCATGGATTTAAAAGGGTAAAAGACAAGGTTTGTGTGCCTCAAATAAATGCACACCGGGAAGGTTTTAGAACAAGGTGATGGACTAAGAAAAATCAAACTTGAATTTGAATAGTTCAAACATGTACTTTCTTGGTTAAAACCCTATAAGTAAGGTTAGATAACCTTATTTTAGTAGTAATTAGGTTTAAATGTCTCAAAGGGATAGATAAAGAGATAACACCTAGTGTTTGTAGGGTCTCTTTTAGGGTTTATCTATATTGTACATATTTTTTAGGGTTTTAAGTTTAAGATTAGGTCAAGCAACCTAGTTAAGACATTTACTATACAAATATTTGGGTTCCATTTTAATGCAAAAGGGAAATTTATTATAATTTATCAATAACCAGTTGCATGATAGAAATTTGGCCAATTCTACCCATGAGGAAGAAGTGATGTCCATCTTACATGCCATCAAAATCTTGCAACCCTGTTTTTAAAAGTGTTATTTTTAGTAAACTGTATCTTATATCTAAATATTAAATTTGAATCTTTAATTCTATATCTGAGAAAAAATATGATTAAAGGAGCAAAGTTAAAGCACCTTATAAATAATTTTATTCACTTAATAAAGGTTTCTTTCCTTTATATGTTAGAAAGAGTAGCAAGAAAGGCTTAATTTGACTTTAGCCTTAGTTAAATTGAGTAAATCAAATTTCCACATCAACATGACAACTTGGAATTTCAGTCATGCATATGTTGATTACTAAATTTTAGCAATCTAGTTTAGGTATTTTTAGTTGTACTCATTTAACTTACCTCTAACAACTAATAGAGTCAGTTGAAGGTCAATTGTGTAGTGAGACAACAATTTAACTTAGAGATATGCCAGTTAACTGATAAATCAACCCAAAATAGCTCATGCATGCATGGAATTCGAATTTCTCAATTGAGGTGGAGGAGACAAGGCTAGTGTAACATGAGTTGTATGCTAGTTGAGTGTACAGTTGTTGCATGCAGTCAGGAAATCAATTCCTTGGGAATTATGCAAGGAAATAAGGAATTCACTATTTTTTAGGAGCTCAAATTTGCTCAATATTAAGCAAGGAAAAATGAGGTTTGAGGAGGCATAAAGTGGCTAAGTGTTGGCCAGAGGTCCTCAATCAGTAGGGAGATTAGTTTTACCTTTGCAAGTGGTGCTCAGAGCAGGCACATGCAATTGTAATAGTTTCTTTATTCAACTGATTAATGCAAAGAGGCTTGCGGGACTTTTCCTAGTTGGTTTCCCCTATAATTCATTGTGTTCTTGTGGTTTTCCTGGTTGCATGTCTATGCATGTGTCTCTAAATTGTGATTTACATTCCGCAAAATTGTAGAGTATAATTGTGATTTTTTGTTTTTGTTTTTGTTTGTTTGTTTTGTTTTATGTTTTTTGTTATCAGAGCCCTAAAATCACAATAAAGACTAGTGTTTCAAATTTTTTCTTTAGGAATTTCGAACTACAACTTCAATAGCAGTTTTTTTCCTTCAGATTCGTGAGAATTTCTTTCAACGGACTAATATTGGAGTATTCTTTGGAAGGAAGTTCAAATTTCTGAGTTTGAAACAGATTTAGGATCATTGCAAGTTCCCTAGGAACAACATTATAGAGTAGCCAAAATATTGACAAGTGGGTAGTTCTTGAAGTCCTCATGTACAATGATCATTGAAGAACTAATGAACTGTTAGGAGGTAGAGTTGTGGAGTCCTAGTTGAGGGCAGAACTAGAAGGCACTATGTGTAAATTTCTTAATGGAGCTAGAAGGTTTCTAGTGGGAAGATCAGTGAGCCAATGTTTAGTGACACAAAAAGGAGTTGCGACCATTAATATTGGAAGATTAAGGAGTAGACATATTTCCCACAAGGAGATCGAGACTTTGAGGGAGTCTAGTTTCAGAGGGAGGAACCCTATGGAAGCTAGTACTTCAAGATCTAGGGAGATCAGACTTGTTATTGTAGTAGTTGCAACAGGAATGTGGAAGCAACAAAAAAGTAGTAGAAACAATAGTATGAGCAGATAATATTTCACCATGCATTCAACTATACCTCTTGGAGTGAGGTGGGGCGATGTAGAACCTTTGTCCCAGAGTTGCGGAGATTTGGCAAGGGTCCATTGAGGAATCCTCCTCATGGATCATTACCTTACTACAGGGGCCCACAATGTTTGGTAGAAAAAGGATCATTGTCTGTTGGTGCAGTAAAATGCCGTGGAGCACAAAGTAGTGTTGATAGCAGTGCAGGAGGCACATTGTAAAATTAACATAAGTGCAATCTTCCTGGTAGACAGTTGCACAAACAATTTATTCAAATTTTTTGGATGCTTCTAAGTTGCAGTTGTTGCAGTAGCAACAAAAAGAGTGAGAGGTAGTGCTATAATACATTCCACAGGTGTTGGATAGGGGTTGTGAAAAATCCCTTTCTTGCTAAGAGGAAAAGTTAGAAAGTGTAGCATGAAAGGCTCAATTTGGCTGTAGCCTTAATCAAATTGAGTAAATTGAATTTCCACATCAACATGAAAACTTGGAGACACTTAACTTGTGGGACATGGATCTTGTCACTCAGTTAGCTCTGTAAATTCAAGTTCTAGGCTTGGAGTTCAGTCATGCATGTGTTGATTGTTAAATTTTAGCAATCTAGTTCAATTATTTTCAGTTGTACTCAGTTAACTGACATCTAACAACTAATAGAGTCAATTGAAGGTCAGTTGTGCAGTGAGACAACAATCTAACTCAGATATCCATTAATTAATTGATTAATTAGCCCAAAATAGCTCATGAACGCATGTAATTTGAATTGATGAGCTAAGGTGGAGGAGACAAGGCTAGTGTAACATGAGTTGTATACTAGTTGAGTGTACAATTGTTGCACGTAGTCATAAGATCATTTCCTTGGAATTATGCAAGGAAATAGGGACTTCCCTATTGTTTAGGAGCTTGAATTTTCTCAGAATTACACAAGGAAACATGGACTTCCCTATTGTTTAGGAGATTGAATTTGCTAGGGTGATCCAAGGGATCAATTTAGCTCTCAAAATTCAAAGTGTACAACTAAGCTCAAAACATGTACCAGTGTGTAGATTTCAACGATATGAATCCAACGCAACTTGAATCATTCAAAACCGATATTTTATGCTCTCGATATCATGTTCTGATTGAATTTCCAAATAAGTAAAAAAATTGCAGGTGACAGGCTGACTGTACATTTCTAGGCCAAAGGTATGCTGCCACTTGCCCACTCCAAATCGGCAAAAGAAATTTGAGTTTGATTGGTTCAGAATTTTTTTATATTATATTGTGGTTGATTGTGTTTTTAAGATTTGAATTGGGGAGAGCCACATGGGCGAATTGCTAACTTCCGCATGGCCTCCTGTTGATGTATTAAAATTTGGTTGAGGGTCGAAGCAAACCACAGGAATCGAACAGAGGACTAAACACCAAGCAACAAGACCCACTATGAATGCGCTATTGCTATGAGACTTAACCTATATATATCTTGACATACATTTAAAGTTGAGCGCAAATGCTATTGGGGGAAGGGGCCAAGGCTAAGCCCTAGCCCATGGACACATCTGTTGAACAGGTAAATCCCCTCTGTGGACAGAGGCGATCCCACTAGCCCAAAATGGGTCTAGCAACAATCAATTCACGCTGCTATGCAAG
>APFE031537784.1:0-20321 GCA_000404065.3 Pinus taeda | reverse complement strand
CTTATACCATCATTTCAAAGAGAACAATCAACCAATTTTTGCATGCATTTTTGCATTTTTATATTTGAGATCTCTTCTTGGACTCACATATACCCCTCTAGATCAAGTAGCGAATGTTGGACACTTAATCCACTATGGGTTATGGTGTGGAATGTGAAAGGTCATTGGAGTCCAAGAGACCACATGGAATATGAAAACAAAGAGTCATTAGACATTATATAAAATGTATATCTATTTGAATCATATGTATCTCATCTTTATCTAATTTTTTCTATCATTTTGTATGTGAGTTTAACATGAATACTTCAGCCATCAACAAGAGTGCCTAGGGGTGGATAATACATGGTACCTATGGGTGTCCCCATGGGCATAAAGTGATATAAATGGGAGACCACAATTAGTTAGTTTAGTAAATAAAGTTCGTAAGTGGTTACCCACATTAATGTTGATTGTAAGTAGTTGATTCTCATTAGAAAAAGTGACTATAATTAGTTAGTTTAGTTAAGGATGATGAATAAATGGGCCATATTTTAATAAATAAAGTGGTTAACCCACTCTATGCAAGGGAACATAAGTAGTTAAGGCATAATATGATAATCCCATGGTATTGGATGTGTGGTATTGAGGGTTGATGGTATTACAAATGGTATTACCATGGTATATATAGGCTAGAAACTCTCCAATGGAGATATTTCGAGTATTGTATTAACAAGCATATGGACTGTGGAGTGTTTTCCTTCCTTAAAAAGTAGTTGTTTGGTGTTACCCTACCTCAAGGGTTTTATATTAATAAATATCTGAAGCGTTTCTATATATTATTGGATTTTTAGTAAAATTATTTTTGTTAGATATTTTATTATATCTACAAGTTTACAACAAGTGGTTTCAGATCTCTTTCCTTGACAAAGTGGGTTTTTTGTTTTCACAGAAATTTTCTTTTTAGAAAAATAGTGGGTGTCATGTTTTCATATCACTTCTAGAAATTTTGGTGCGTAATTTTTAGACACTAATTGCATATCTGAATTCCTCTTGAAAAAATACCCAAGTTCAAAAAAGAAAATTGTCTAAATCAAATCCCAGATAGAAGATATCTTGCTAATTTAAAATCAACTATTTTTCATAGATTTTTTTAGTGGAAAATAGTGGGCAGAAAATTTCAGATCAATTTCTGGAAATTTGGGTGAAGAATTTTCATAATCTAATTGCATATCTGATTTCATCTCTAGAAACACCCAATTTAAAAAATATATATATCATCTGAATCAGAATCTGGCTAGAGGAGATCTTGTTGATCTAAAATCAATTATTTTTCATCAATTTTTGTGACGACATGAAATTTTGCAACAGATATATGAGTTACAAAGTGCCCAATTTGTGATCATAGTCACATGGGAAGATGTAGAGTGCCCATTCCATTTACAAAAATAGTTTATAATAAGAATTCTAAGCTATATTAGCTGAGTTGTGACGATCTCAATTTTGTTCTCCCCTAAGTAAGTGATTTTATTCAAAACCTTGATGTTATTTTAGGAGTTCTAGCAAGATGTTTTTTAAAGGAAATGATGATGGTCCTACTATTGAGGAATAACTAAAATATAAAAATTTACTATGCCCAACTTAGAGATATGAACCAAGGATTGATTTCAAATATGAGGTTTCTATATGGGTAGACTCATTTGACCATGACAAGATGCAACCACTTTCTGATGAAGAGTTCGAAGAAGTCATTTTGGACAAGTCGTCTCATTCTAGAAAGAGGGAAAATAAGATTCATAAAGGCCTATTTTTTGAGATCTCCATGTTACAGTTCTTGGATGTATTCACAAGGACAAGGTGATTATTTTTATTAACCCTAGTTGCAAGCATAATCTCATCAATCTCAAATCGGCCAAAATATTGCAAGTTCCTACACAACATATTGACAACACACAAGTTGATGGTCAGCTCATTCAAATACTTAAGGACTTGAAGTTTATCATGGAGAAATATGTATTACATTCCAACTTTTATACTTTATATATGGATGAGGAGGATGATTTTTTGGGATATCCATGGATGGACACAATTAGTACCATCAATATTAATGTACAAAAGGAATTTCCAAAGCTATGGTACAAATAAAAGAAAAAATCCTTGCAAGATATTTCCATTAGTAAATAGGTTGAGACCGAGGAGCCATAGGAAAAAAGATCTACGGGAACTGACACATCAGATGATGATTCCTTGGTGGAAGAAATAATAGAAGACAAGATAGCACATCAACTAAATCAGGCACCACAAATGGAGCCAGACACCACTCACGCATTATCAGTTGGGGAATTGAAAAAGAAAATTTTGTCAGTTAAGGTTTCTACATATCGCCACTCAAACCTCCCAACAAAACTTCAATCAACAAGACAAAAACCAAAAATATGGCATAGGATTAGCAACAAGGATGGGTGCAGTTGGAATACACCCAAAGAGGCATGGTGATCTACCCACAACACATCTACACATGGGAACCAAAAGAACCAATTTACATCTCAAGTGAGTGACGCAACTGATAGAATGAGTGTTCACCTTTCTCTTTGATGGATGGATGCATGTGCATGATACCAGTGAGCTACTCTTTTGGGTAGATCTTATTATTATTTTTTTCTCATGTTTCAAGGAAGAAGCATGATTTAAGGGTGGTGGAATGTAGTATACCTAATGGTGTACCCAAGGGCATAAAGTGATATAAAATGGGGACCACAATTAGTTAGTTTAGAAAATAAATCTTGTTAGCGGTTAGCCACATTAATGATGTTTGTAAGTTGTTTACCCTCATTATAAAAAGGGACTACAACTAGTTAGATTAATTAGGTATGATGAATGAGTAGGCCATAGTTTAATAAATAAAGTGGTTAACCCAATTCATGTAATGGACCACAAGTAGTTAGGGAATAATATGATAATCCCATGGTATTGGATATATGGTATTGAGGGTTTATGGTATTACAAATGGTATTACCCATGGTATTGTATGTATGAAGCTTATATAGAGGCTAGCGACTATCCATTGGAGATATGTCGAGTATTGTATTGACAATCATATGGCTTGTGAAATGTTCTCCTTCCTTAAGGAGTAGTTGTATGATGTTACCCTACGTCAAGGGTTTTTATTAATAAAGAAAGAATTTATATCGTATTCTTGTATTAGTTCTAGGATTTATTTTATCATAGATTTCTATATATTTTTAGGTTTATTACACATGGAAACTCAAAAAATAATTAAGTAAAGAAACAAAGGCCTTTCAAATCTACTCCCCCATAGTGGAAATACAATGTTAGGTATCTTACTTTATTTTATGGGTATTGTTTTGCATGTCATAATTTTGGGCACAAGGCTATTAATTGTAGAATTAAGTATATTTCAAAAAGAGATGATGATAGATCAAGAGATATCCAAGGATCTAATAGCTTGCATGTTAATGGTAGAAATTACTTTTCTCCATTAATAAACGAGATCGAGTGTTTCATATGTGACAACTTTGGCCATAAGGAAAGTGAATGAAAATCCAATTTTCAAGTCTTGCAAGGAAACATATTAAACATAAGTCAAATGAACAGAAAGTGATGAGAAGATGGAAGGAGAAATATAAAAAATATTAAAATGTGGGTTGGCGTTGACAACCCATGATCAGTATGAGTAGTGTCTTATTGAGAGTGGATGCTTCAAGCACATGACATGTGACAAGAGAAAATTCTTGCATTTAAAGGAGTATGATGTTAACTTTAGAAATGATGCTCCAACCTTCATCAAATGGAAATGGATTGTAAGGTTAGATAAATAGACCAAGGTTGAGAATGCGCTATTTATTGATGGATTGAAACACCACCTTCTCAGCACGAGTAAGATGTGTGATAATGGGCATGATGTGATCTTCAGATCTAGGGAATGTGAAATAAAAAATTCAAAATCTGGAAGCTTGGTGGAAAAAAAATCCGAAATGATAAAAGCATGTATATATTTAATGAAATTAGACATAATTGTTGCATGAGAGAAATAGATGAATCATGGTTGTGTAATAGAAGATTCGCTCATGTCATTTTCGACAACCTAGTCAAGATCAACAAAATTGGATGAGTTTGAGGCTTGCCAAAATTATCTAAACTAGACAACATTATATGCAATTTATGCCAGCTTGGGAAGCAAACAAGGGTGCACTTTAAAACTAAGGAATATTCAACCTCTAGACCATTAGGGTTAGTGCATATCGATATTTGTGGACCTACAAGGAAACATATCCGAAGAGGAGAAAGATATATCATATTTTTTATTGATGACTTCACAAGAGATACCTGGATCATCCTCATGAAGGAGAAGTTAGAAGACTTCAACAAGTCTAAGTATATTAAGTCACTAGTTGAGAATGAGAAAGATTTAAAGATCAAGTGCCCAAGATATAATAGAGGAGGTGAGTACATGTCTAAAGAACTTGAAGTGTTTTGTGAGGAGCATGAGATTAATAGGAAGTACTCAATTGCTAGAAGACCTAAGAAAAATAGTGTGATGGAGAGGAAAAATACGTTAATCCAAGACATGGCATGAGTTGTGATGGATGAGGTTGGTGTCGGCACATATACCTTTTGGGGATAATTTTCTTAAACAACTATATATTTTTCCAACGCGAGCCTTCTTAGGCTAAATAGTGAAAAAACTCCTTATGATTTATGTAAAGAGTGGATCGCTTCAAATTTTTTAGGAGCAAGTGTTACATCAAGAGGAATGATTACAAGCTCTAGAATTTTGATTCACAAGATGATGATGGTGTCTTTCTTGGTTACTCATTCAAAATCAAAAGTTATAAATGCTACAAGAAAAGGACAAAAAAGGTAGTGGATTACACTGATATTGTTGTGGATGAGGCAATTCCTAAATTTCAAGACTCAAAAGAAGTTGTAGTTGATTATGACTTCATAGAATATGAGTACCAAGAAGTGTAAAAAAAGGATGAGGAAGAGGAAGAAGAAGAGAAGACCCTGTCTACATAGAAGGATCCACCAAGTCACATACAAAAGAAGCATCTGAAAAGCCAAATACTTGGTAACAAAGAACTAGGAGCGAAAATAAGGAGAAAATTGTTGAGCATCTCAAACCAAACACATTTTGCTTTATTATCCTGAGTAGAGCCCAAGAACTTCAACGAGGCTAGTGAAGATAAAACTAGATCAAGGCAATGAATGAGGAGTTGGATAAGATTGAGAAGAAAAACACATGGGGGCTTGTCCCAATGAAAAAAAACAAGAACAATATTAAAACCAAGTGGGTCTACAAGGGAAATCTCAACGAAGAAGGTCAAGCGGTGAGATATGAGGCAAGATTGGTATGCAAAGGATATACTTAGGTAGAAGGTATTGATTTTGATGAGAAATTTGCACTAGTAGATAAATTAGATGTTACTAGAATTCTCTTAGAATTTTCATTTTATAAGAATGTAAAAGTCTATCAAATGGATGTCAAGTCATCCTTCTTGAATGGTGAACTAGAAGAGGATATTTACATAGAAAAACTAGAAGGATTTCAGTTGACTGATGATGAGAATCAATTTTGCAGGTTAAAAAGGCTCTTTATGGGTTGAAACAAGCACCAATAGCTTAACATGTAAAGTTGGACAAACACCTACAACAACAAGGCTTCAAAAGAGGATCAATGGACAAAAACTTGTACATCAAATTTAAATATGATCACGTTCTAATTATTACTATGTATGTACTAATGTGAGACAACATGGCTTGAGCAAGCCTTGCAAGACATCACTGGCACTCGGTTCTCTATGATGAGAGCAACTCTTTAACATGCTTGTAATGGTAAAGGTGGTGAGCTCATGTCTGCTCCATGCCAGATGCTGGGATAGATCTACAAATTGTATAGGCACAATTTCATCCGTGAGTGCACATTGCACCCACTATTGTTCATGATCCTACTGCAACTCATTCGTCTATATGTGCAACTTCATGTTCTTCCTTGAGTTGCTACTTCATCAAATGCAACTCCTTGTTTGTTCCATCTTCTACCTTCGCGCAATCTTCATGTCACATAGTCACTTCATAGTGAAAGTCTCCAAAGTTTCTTTCATCATCAATGGACCTTCTTGAGCTTACAACCTTGTTTCGCCTCCATGTTGTCAACAACCCTCCTCTTGCATTTGTTGCATTTGGTATGTTGTCTTCAGTTGTTGTTCATGATGTTGCTCGTTGTGATGTTGTTGTTGTCATATCTTGATGTCCTTGTCTATGAAAAACTTGATGTTTTCGTGGGTAGGCAAGTCCATGGACACTTAATCAACTGCATCCCCAAGTGTGATCTGAATGGTGTCTTCATCTCTGCTCTCCTGGAAACCATTGTACCTGTACTTCTGAGAGGAAGATGAACACTTGGGATACCTAGAGACATGGCGACACTCATGGCAAGCAATCTGTCAGCCAAAAACAAAAATGAACATGAGAACTGACTTGCAACATACCTGGGTGCATGATCATGAAGGTTTCGCAATTCCGGCCGAGAGGTCGGGAGACTAACTGCCAAGATTATATAAGGCACAGTTTGGGTTGTTGGGAGACTGGTTGACTACCGCACTATGTAATGCACAATCCAGTCTGGCTACTAACTGCTAGGATTGCGCAATGTGCAATTCCAGATGGGATGGACTACTAGCCCAGGAACAGATTTGCAAAATTTCTTGGTCCAAGCAGCCACTACCCCCCAGAAATGCACAAAATAGTCCTAGAGGCCAGTGCTGGGTAGGAATGTACAAATTTGGAGAGGAAGGTGAGCCTTCCTTTCCCAAATTGCACAATGCAACCTTGGTGAAGGCAAAGCCTGGGCCAAGGTTGGCCCGACTCGCCGAAGGGAAACTGAAAGCAAGTAAGTCAGTGAATGCATGGCAACACTAAGTGATAGCACAAGTGATTGACAGTACATGCAAAACATGAATGAAAGATTCAGTAAACAGATCAACATGCATGTGGGTGAGGCAGTTCGTCAGTTGGGTGAACATCCGTGCAAAACAGTTTCATGCATGCGACAGCAGTGAGATAGCAATGAAAACTAAAACAATGCTAGGACAAGCTAATATACATGTAAACGACAACAAGAATTCACTGAAATCAAGCAAACAATACTTACACAAGAAAAAACACAAAAAGCGATAGAAATGCAACATAAGGAATGGGAAGCGGGATTACCCCAAGATAGATGAGTTGCATGTGCTGGCTACTCCTAAATGTGATCTAGGATGTCATAGCTACAAGGTTGATGTGAGGAATGAGCTCTGTAGCATTCGATTGATGATTTTTGATAATATTGGGGTTGTGACGTGCATGCCACAAATCTAGGGAAAGTGACACTTAGTGGGAGGTTTCTGAAATGATCCTTGCATGTAACCTCCAACTACCAAACATAGATCCCTGAAACAAAGGTTGCCTTTGCATGTTTCCTTGGGAGAAGCAGCCAATGCATACAAGTCTATTTTTCTCAGTCCCAGAGAGAACCGATCAACTCAATTGCACATGCAAGAGACTACTTGACTGCTTGAAGGAAATGGGCATTTCTGGCTAGGATTTGAGTTGACTTCCCAAGAGATTTTCATAATTTATAGGACAAGCAACTGAATTCTACCCAGATTTGCGCAAATTCTGGGATGAGCAGCCCTGCTGGGGAAAATTGCACAACTCCTACTAGGAGTGTCGACTGGCAGGATTGTGCAATCTTGGAGACCAGTAGGCTGACATACAGGATTGTGCAATTTCTGGAGGGAAGGTTGGTTTCCCTCCAGAAATGCGTGATTTTATTGGGGAAACTGCTCAGCCTGTAGCTGGATCAAGTTCAAGTGAAAAACTTGTGAGGGGAATGGATCAAGTTGCGATTGACAGGCTGCCTATGTGCAAGCAAAAAACTAAAGCTTGTGAACTTGACCAAGCGAGGCAAGCTACTGTGAAGGTTGGAAGGGAGGCTCCAAAATGAAGCTAAGGAAAAATTTTGGAGGGTGGTTGTAGTAGCTACAACACATCCACCATCCATCACATCATATTTAAGAGAAAATTCTAAATTTCAAGCAGTGGAATATCACATCGAGCATCAACAAAAAGTTCTCCAACTCTTAAAGGATAACCTCACTTTGGCACATAATAGAATGAAACAACAGGAATATCAACATCGTAGCAAAAGAATTTTTGATGTACGTGACTAGGTATTGATACGACTACAACCATACAAACAAATTTCCATCAAACAAGCTAAGAAGGATAATAAATTATCAGCAAAGTATTATGGTATGTACAAGGTGTTACAAAAGATTGGCACTATGGCATACAAATTGGAACTTCCTGCATCTTACCGAGTGCACACAGTTTTCCATGTTTCATGATTAAAGAAGGTTATAGGTGACAAGCTCCCAATTCAAACAATATTGCTAGAACTTAACGAGGAAGGAAAAATCATATTGGAACCTGAAGCAATCACAGAAACAAGAACTCGACAGCTATGAAATCAATCAATTTCAGAGTATCTCATCAAGTGGAAGAACTTACCCACTAAATATTCCACATGTGAGGATGTAAATTTTATACAAAAGCATCCATAACTACTCAAGTCTTGAGGAAAACATTTTTTTGAAGGAGAAGGGCATGTTAGGTCCCTATAATACTAGTGTATTCCCTTATTATTGTCATTGTAACCCCTTATTGTTAATTTTGTTCCCATGTTGTCCCCATATTATTATTATTGTACCCCATAGAAGCCCACTATTGTTATTGTTGTTCCCTTACATTATTATTGTTATGTCAGCTCTGATTATATTGTGACCCCTTAGACTCCTATATATAGAAAGGAGGTCTTGTCATTTGTATTATCCAATAATTGTTCATTTGTGTAATGTAAAGGAGGTTCCCCCCTCGAAGAGGCTACTTTTGAAGTCGGTTATCTATCTCTTTCTACTATTTTGTGAGCTGGTTGCATAACAGAAGATTCTTAAACTAATAGAGAAGAAGAAGCAAGCAAAAAGTTCAGTGGTTTTCTACTCTAGGATGGTTTCCACCTATAATATCGATGTCTTTATGTGATGTTTTTTGTGTTTGTTTTTATTCATGTATTGTTAAAGTTCTGAATTTTGAAAAGATATCATCTTGCAAAAACTTGTAATATTCATGCAATATTGATCCCCCCCCCCTCCCTCTTATTATTTCTACATCCTAACGCATTTGTCGCGCATGACCATAGGAGAGGATGCACAAAATCTAAAAGACAATCTATCAGATGCATAAATTTTTGCTATGAGTATAGTAGATGACCTTTTTGTAGAGATTGCAAGCTCTTTTAGTATAGTGATGGCAATGGAGGGATATACTATCACACATAGGAACAAATTGGTGGTAAAAACAAAATATTTATCTATCATCGTAGGTTTCCTATATAAGTTGGGTGAAGATGGGACAATATGCAGATGTGTGCTAGAAAATTAGCATTCCATAGTATTGAATGAGGAATATGCAAGCATTGTTAGATCACACTATGAGAAATGCCACAATGCATAAGATCTTGCGCATAGGACTGTGGTGTTCTATCTTACATGGAAATGCTAAATAATTTTGCAAGGCCTATAATGTATGTCAGTGAGTGGGGTCAAGGAGAGACAATATGCCCTTGGTTCCCAAACTCACCCTACAACTATTTGAAAAATGGGAATTGAATTTGTGGGTCCCATCAACCCACCTACAAGGAGGACTAATGTGTCATACATTATTACCACCACTAATTATCTGTCATGTTGGGCGGAAGCCATGCCAATCAAAAATTGTAACCCAGAGACAATTGCACATTTTTTGTTTGACAATATAGTAATCATATTTTGGGTGTTTGTGAATTTTTTTGAGTGACCAAGGAACTCATTTTCTAATCAAGACCATTGTAGTGCTAACTGAAGAATTTCATAATTACCATCAGAAGAGAACTCCTTACCATCCCCAAGCTAATGGTACAATGGAGGCCTTTAATGAGATATTGGAGGCTGCACCCACAGAGGTGTGTAATGTGCTACGTGATGATTGGGATTCGAGGATATGGGCGGTCATATGGGCATATAGGACCACATGCAAGAAGTTGACCAAACATACACCCTTCTAGGTAGTATATAGGTAGGAGGTAGTAATTCCCATGGAAAGTTTGGTGCCCATCTTGTGCATCATGGAAATCACGTACTTGAAAGAACCTAGCACAGTGTAATGGAGATTGCAAGAACTATTGAAGCTAGAGGAAGACTATGTAGTATCTAGGTTCCACGGGGAGGTACATAAAGAAAAGGAGAAAGTGTGCATGACAAGAGAATTAAATAAAATATGTGTATGCCTTGATATTTAGTGTTGACATACAACAACAAATTTTTGAAGCACCCAAGAAAATTCCAAATGCATTGGTTGGGGAAATACATGATCCAACAAGTGATTGATATGAGATTTGTGTGGCTACAAGATTTGGATGGTACACTATGAGAAGGAATTGTTAATGAGAGTTGGTTGAAGTTGTAAAAGGACAACTAGGCTTCTTCCTGCCATGTGTAAAGGAATAGGAAGAACTCTACCCTTTGTACATAAATAAAGTATGTTGTTTGTTTTATGAATTAAGTAGTAGTTAGTTACTAGAGTGGGTGTGTAGTAATTAATGATTTCTTGTTGGTAGTAGAATATTTTGGCTTGTTGCAGAATAAAAAAACTACACGACATGAAGGAATATTATGCATCAGGGAGGTTCCACATGGTATCTTCTCCAAAACATGCATCACGCAGTGTTAGGGGCATATTCCGTTAACAGTGGATGAAATCTAGATGAACTATGAATAGGACGAAAAATGGCATGGAGGGACCTTCCCAGCATATAATTAGGAGAATATGTGTCAAAGTTAGGTGATACGACCCATCTGTTATTACTTGGAGAGGGAATTATTCATTAAGGAAAATGTTTTAATTAAGGTGTAATCGCAATTGAGAATCATGCTCGTACAACCCACCTACGATGCGATGATAACAAAGTAAGTGGTAGATTGCTTACAATTATATTGATGTGCTCAAGTGATGGTGAGAAGTGGGATAATTATGAGGACAGGCATAAAGGCAAGAAGTTATTTGCATGAGGCCCATCTGTACATTGAATATTTTTGGGAGCGGAGAGCTGAAGTAGGGTTGTGAACTAGATTTAACAACCAATAGAGCATACACAGTAGAGATCTAAGGCTCAAGAATTTGGGTATTGGAACTCGGAGCCTCCATTGTAGAAAAATGGGGAAAGAGAGAGGATCACTAGAAGAATGGAGACTATAGACTGAACAACATATGTTCCCTCAAAAGGTCGAAGTTAAAGGGTTGTAGGAAGAAAATGCATTGCAAAAGGTAGAGGATCAAGAAACAATTGAAGAATATAATAGTGTGAGGACCAATTTCGAGATGGTAGGGCCATTAGTGAAGTCAGGTTGCAAAAAGATACCTGATATGTTCAACCAAGGAAGAAGATAGCCCCACCTATTTTAGTAACTTGAGACACAAAATACTTATTGGAGATACTGCCCCTACCATGTGTTGGTCAAATTGAAGGGAAAATGTGAAACCATATTAAGAGAATGAGTTACGTTGATCATGATATCCATGATCTTGCCAAATTTCCAAACCTTTAGGATTATTTTCAATGTGTGGATATGGATGACCCCAAGGTGATTAAGCTGGAACTCCAGGAGTGGGCCTACCACTTAGAAACAAGTGACATACTCAACCTATTTGTTATTCCCCATTTTGGGAGGGAAACTAAGGTGAATGTTGTTAAATGTATATTGGCCTATGTACATAGAGGTTTCCTCTAGCTAGACAAACCAGTTAGTGTTGACCTCCAACCTGATTCATGAGATTACCGCCCTCCCCATTGACGAAGACAATCTAAAGCCATTGATTGTAGATAAATGATGGCGTGGGCGCAGACGTTAGGGATAGTTTCTCCAATTTGGCTGCAATTTCCTCAATATCCGCCTCTCTTTCCCTTGTATTGCCTTCAAGCGTATCAGTCATTAAATGGATAGCTTCATTCCTTTTCCAACGAGTGACAACCCTTCTAATTTATAATCAAAGGCAGTAAATTTAAAAATTTTGCACAGCCTTTACAAGGGAACTATACATCTATGATTATTTCGATCTTTCAAAGGAAGGATTTACGCAACAAACTATGCAACAACGACTCAATAGATCTCATTTTAATACAATGATGTCTTAAATACCAACAAAACAACCTCGTTGAGCTCAGACAAATTGAAGCGGTTATGAGATGTGCAACAGCGAACAATATTTAGAGAATAATTAATAGAATGCTTTGCCAGCAGAACGCATGCTGTTTCGAGCCATTCATTGTAAGGAACCCGTCCCCACTAGAAATTGACCACACTGTTCTACGCTAACAGCTATACAACGCCCTTTTCTTTTCATGCAGCAATGCTCTTTTGAGCCGCACTTGTAATTTCAACCGGCCACTACACGTAGAGGAGAGCCCTCTCTACGCAACAGCTAGGAACCACCAATGAAAACCACGCAGAATAATGAAACTAACTCCGTATTGATCAAATATAATAATGAAAGCCGCCACGCATATCGAGAATATAAGGTTTGATAATTCCTTTAACTGGAAATTGCCCGAGTTTCGAACCTATACCGCAACTGTTTCCAAACTGCCTTAATACACAATAATTATATATTACATGCAATCAATTGCGCCCAAGTTAAAGCTGCAGAGATTCTTAACTTGTCCGCGATTTCAAAATACACATTAACAAGATAGCATTTGTGCCAATATGTTTTGGATACGCTGAGGTTTACCACTGTAGGGTTCACGCCTGTTATGGTGCCACTTAACTGCATGAAATTTGATTACAAACAGAAGGACGCGCGGCCCTTATAACGTGAAATCAATTCATACTGTGATTTAATTGAAAACGACTCCAATGTTTATCGTGGAAACAATAAAACTCTTCCCCCTCTCAATGCACAGGATAATAAACTACATAAGCAGATTATCAACAACCATTGAATTAGATTCGCCATAGAGAATTTTCATAGTGATAATGCTGGCATCGCCTCTCCCCCTCAAGCTTGGCGGCCAATGTCTCTTTTATTCATAATGGATAACCTTATCTATTAAAAAAGAAGCCTTTTACATAGTAATTTAAGGCTTTTTTACAATTTGTCTATCTTATGAAAATATAGCAAGTTTTATTCTCCACTCTTATCCTACTTTTTAAAAAAGATAGCATGTTTTATTTTTATCCTATTTTTAACTAGAAAAAACGTAGAAACTACAGGCTTTTTCCCTCTGGGTCGCATGCTCCTGCATCAGACTCCCAAGGTTGAAAATGATCATGATCTCCTGATCATGCTTTTTAAATATTCGTCCGCCTAGATCCCACACTTTGTTCTGCAAGTCATCATCTGTTGTTGCTTGTTGCTTTTCTCCAGGTCTCCATATCTTATGTTGTCTTGCTCCACTAGCTGCACTTTCATAATCTGTCCCTGTCTTCATTTTGCTGCTGCTTCTCTTTCTTGTTGATGTCTTCCTCTGAGACACTTTCAAAATGATTCTTCTGATTAATTCAATTTCCTTGTCCAATAAATATTCAAGCTGTTGATTTCTTGCTGCCTACTGAGCTAAGTCAGCTTGCTCAGTTCTTACTATCACTTGGTGACTTCTTGCTTCTATGCTTGTTTCTGTTCTGACTGCCACCCGATCATCCATACCCTCTTGTCTTCTGGAACAGAAAACTTCTTCTCTCCTCAACTGATTCAAATGTTCTGCACCAATACCTGCATTCACAAAACACTTGTTAAAATAAAATTCATAAGGCATCAGTGCCTTACTTCCCATTGCCAGTATTTCAGTATACTGATCCCAATCATTCTTGAGATTATCACTCAGTCTATCCTCGGCATCATCTTCTCCGAGAATGCCTCTGTATTCTGGTTCATAAAAATGAACCTCTTTATTTTCATTCATCTCTGTCCTTATATTCTGAATATTTATCCTCTGTACTTCTAGTCTCTTCTCTAGAACACTTAACTCATGCCATAAACCTGTCATATCTTTTGAGAAAATTTTTGTGCAATCTTCAATACTTTCACAAGGCAAGCTTCCTGTTGTTACCATCTCATCATCTGTTATCATAACATAATTCTGATTCTTAACTCCTGCAATAAACTCAGTTATGTGTCCATCACTTAATAAAAACAATTTGTCATTATCAACATTTATAACAAATTGATCATCATCATGTATCATCCCTGCATTCATATAGAACTTGTTAGTTTTAAAACTACAACTTTCAACAATTTCAACTATTGGTTCATATACCAGCTCCTCAAGCTGATCCTTCTCTTCATTCACAAGAGCTTCCTCTGTTGTAACAGCAAAAGCATTGCTGCTTTCTTCTTCAAAGTACTTATCTCCTAAAAGATTCTTTCCCTGTTTGTGAAAGCTTCACAAGATTGCACATCCTTCCCAACACCTGTAATCACATCACAATTGTCAGCTATATAAACACAAGAGTTCACACTATCCAATTGATTTGGATTTACCCAATAACTCAAGAAATTATCAATGGTCTTCTCCTCTGCTTCACCAATGGAAACCTCCTCTTCCAACTCAACTTCTCTGAGTTCTTCCCGTCTCAACTGTACATCTATCATCCGCTCCAAGTATTCCTTTCCTCCAAGTAATAGAGTTTTTGGATCAGTCTTCTGCCCCGGTACATCTTCTTCCTGCAAATGCAACAATGTATGATTGACACCATCCTTTCCAAACTTGTAGGTGTTTCTCTTCCCATCATGTATGGCTCCTTTGTCATATTGCCAAGCTCTTCCAAGCAATATGTGACACACGTCCATAGGCATCACATCACAAACAATTTTATCTTTGTACTTGCCCACTTGAAATTCCACTTCACACTGTTCACTTACCAGCAGTTGATGTCCCTTTTTTAACCATGACACTTTATAAGGTGTTGGATGCTTCATTGTCTTCAGGTTCAATTTCTCCACTACTTCTGTAGAAACCAAATTATCAGTGCTACCACTATCAATGATCATCTGGCAACATTTCCCTTGGACTTTGCACATTGTCCTGAATAAAGTCTTCCTTTGTGGCGGTTCAGCCATATCCTTTGCTGGCTTAAGCAGAACTTTGTGAACTACCAGAGATTCTCCTCTTTCTGGTGTATTTACTTCTTTTGTTACTTCTGCCATTGGTGCCTCTTCCTCAGCTGGAGCAACAATTGCATTCCTATGCTTTATTTCTGCATTCTCTGGGCACTCAAAAGCTCTGTGTCCCAGCTCATTACATCTGTAACATCTTATTTCTCTGCCTCTTCCTCTGCCTCTTGCATCACCTCCTATGGGTGCATGCTAGGTTGAGCTACTGCTAGCTCCTTCTTTAGGTGTTGTAGATCTTCCACTACCACCTTGACTTTCTTTTCCTCTGAAATTCCCTCTCCCTCTGGCAAACTGCTTCCTAATGAGTTTTTCCTCAGCTTTCAGCGCTATCTGATAAGCTTCCTCTAGTGTTTTAGGAGACAACAGACTTATCTCATCCTGAATGTCCATCCTGAGGCCATTCGTATATCTAGCCACCTTCTCATCTATGGCTTGGGCTTCTCCAGCTCTTATGCCCACCTTATAAAACTCTTATGTATATTCTTTCACTGTTAAAGCTCTCTGTCTAAGATTTGCATTTGTCTAAATAATGTTTGCTGATAATTACTGGGCAAGAACTTACCTTTTAACTATGCTACCATTCTGATCCAATTCTTGATTGGCTACTTACCAAGTCTTTTCCTTTCCACCTGCACACCATCCCACTAGAGCGCTGCATGGCCTCTTAATTTGGTGACAACAAACTTTACTTTCTTCTCATCTTCCGCTTCTTCATAATCGAAGAATTTCTCCATGGTATTAATCCAGTCGATCAATTCTTCTGGATTTAGTCCTCCTTGGTATACCGGTACTAATTGGTTCCATGGCCTGGCTATGGATTTCAACACTGACTGAAAGAACCTCATCTCAGGAGTAACCTGTATAGCTTCCTCCTCTGTAGCTTCAATTTCGGGCTCACTGACATCTCCATCATCTATGTTTCTGTTTGAGGTTAACGCATCCAATCCAGCTCGCAGCTCTCCTAAGTTTTCCATTATTTCAGCATTCACAACAGGCCGTCCTCTTCCACCACGTCCTCGTCCTCTTCCAACTCTGAAATCCATCCTTCTCCTGCTCCTGAGATTCAATTCAATGTCAGTTGTTGGCTCTGATACCACTAATGATGGCGTGGGTGCAGATGTTAGGGATAGTTTCTCCAATTTGGCTGCAATTTCCTCAATATCCGCCTCTCTTTCCCTTGTATTTCCTTCAAGCGTATCAGTCATTAAACTGATAGCTTCATTCCTTTTCCAACTAGACACAACCCTTCTAATTTATAATCAAAGGCAGCAAATTTAAAAATTTTACACAGCCTTTACAAGGGAACTATACATCTATGATTATTTTGATCTTTCAAAGGAAGGATTTACGCAAAAAACTATGCAACAACAATTCAATAGATCTCATTTTAATACAATGATGTCTTAAATACCAACGAACCAACCCCGTTGAGCTCAGACCATTCAAACAAACTGAAGCAGTTATGAGATGTGCAACAGCGAACAGTATTTAGAGAATAATTAATAGAATGCTCTGCTAGCAGACCGCATGTTGTTTCGAGCCATTCGTTGTAAGGAACCCATCCCCACAAGAAATTGACCACACTGTTCTAGGCTAACAGCTATACAACGCCCTTTTCTTTTCACGCAGCAACGCTATTTTGAGCCGCACTTGTAATTTCAACCGGCCACTACACGTAGAGGAGAGCCCTCTCTGTGCAACAGCTAGGAACCACTAATGAAAACCACGCAGAATAATGAAAGCCGCCATGCATATCCAGAATATAAGGCTTGATAATTACTTTAATCGGAAATTGCCCGAGTTTCGAACCTATACCGCCACTGTCACCAAACTGCCTTAATACACAGTAATTATATATTACATGCAATCAATTGCGCCCAAGTTAAAGCTGCGGAGATTCTTAACTTGTCCGCGATTTCAAAATACACATTAACAAGATAGCATTTGTGTCAATATGTTTTGGATACGCTAAGGTTTACCACTGTAAGGTTCACGCCTGCTATGGTGCCACTTAACTGCATGAAATTTGATTACAAACAAAGGGACGTGCGGCCCTTATAACGTGAAATCAATTCATACTATGATTTAATTGAAAACGACTCCAATGTTTACCGTGGAAACAATAAAACTCTTCCCCCTCTCAATGCACAGGATAATAAACTACATAAGCAGATTATCAACAACCATTGAATTAGATTCCCCAGAGAGAATTTTCATAGTGATAATGCTGGCATCGCCTCTCCCCCTCAAGCTTGATGGCCAATGTCTCTTTTATTCATAATGGATAACCTTATCTATTACAAAAGCAACCTTTTACATAGTAATTTAAGGCTTTTTTACAATTTGTCTATCTTATGAAAAGATAGCAAGTTTTATTCCCCACTCTTATCCTACTTTTTTTAAAAAAGATAGCATGTTTCATTTTTATCCTATTTTTAACTAGAAAAACATAGAAACTACAGGATTTTTCCCTCTGAGCCGCATGCTCCTACATCAATAAAGACCATAGCCTTAGCGTGCAGGTGATGAAGGACTTCAAAATGTCTAGGGGAGGTCGAGGACCACTCTATTTGCTATTCATGGACTAGCCTGTAAAGCGTCACAGAAATATTGGAAGGATTAAGTAATGGTTGGTATTATTATCACAGCCAACAAGTACGCTAGATGAGAGAAGCTGATTTTGGAACCATATTTACTGAAAAAACTCTAGCAAGACTACGTGGATGTAGAGGAAAATAATGGGATGTGACTTGGAAGGTACCTATGAACATAGAAGTGGAGTTCGAGGAAATACCAAGCAGTCAAGAGACTAAAGGGTCATAGTCAGATAAAAAAAAACAAGAGGTCCATTTCCTTGTCATTCTGAAACATGAGCAGGAAGAAGAAAAGCTGGTACAATAAAAAAAATGCACAACTAGAAAGAAAGAGGATATTGAGGAGTAATGCAAGCAACATGTCTACAAACTGAGCTAGAAAGAAGCAAAAGGAAATTTGCGCTTCTCCGGTTCAAATGATGTTATCAGATGACAATTTTGAGATAATCGATGATCACATGGAAGAGGCCACCATGGAAAAGTTGGTCAAGCTGCAACAGACATTGGGTGATCTATGCAAGAGGTTGGCAGTCTAATAAACTCCGTAAGAACCCGCAGTTCAAACCACCACTAAAGGCCAACCCTAGTCCCTAGAGACAATGTAGGTGCCTTCTTTTACATCTGGAAAGCAAACAATTATTGTGGCTATCCACCGGAGCTATGGAATTCCTTGGCAAGGAATCGTAGCAATGCAAAACAGCTACTACGTAGGTCGACATGGTGCTTTCCCAATTAACTCTAGATAGTTTACACTGATAGTAGCACAATGTCATGCAATTGTCATGGTAGCAACCACCATTACAGAAGTAGAACACATGAAGACAACGCAACAACAATTACAATAAGCAAAGAAGCTGATAGCAGACAATGAGATAAAATGTCTGTCACACGGAATGAGTTATATTTGCGGACAAATCCAACCTTCCTAGGAGTCTAAGACTCTCTAATGACAAACAAACCAAACAAGAGCTATCCTTCTCTAGATACACATCATTCTATGAGAATTCAAATGTTTTCGATCTTACCTTAGGTCCCACGCTTGTTGTAGCAGTCCAGCCTTGCTGATCCAGATGAGCTCCTCCTTCACTTTCAGACCTGCATACACTGACAAAGAAAACGATTACATAGCATCTGAATATTCATCATAAAATAAAGCATATCTATCATATTGACCAAGGAATACATGAAATAATTCATTAACAAATCATTGAGAAGAATGGACTTATTTGTATTAAATAATCAAAGGAACCATTACAACCTGAGCCTTGGTGTTGTGCCAGCTCCTCCCAGGGTCCAGCAAGTGATTTCCTCTACTTTGACAAGCTCACCCACTCCCACTATGGCAACAAGGAAGGATAGTGATCTCTCCTCACAAGTCAACAAATGGAAGTCCTAATTCCAGCAGCATTTACCCTTTAGAATGTTCAGCTTTCAACCTCCCCTCCTTTGGCCCAATGCCTGTATTTATAGCATTCTAGAAGAAGTTATTCAGTTCCAACATCAATGGGATACTCCCTCTTTTGGATGGGGTAGCCCCTCTCTTGATGGGATAAGTTCCTCTATCATAGGGATGCATGAACCATCTGGAGGCGCTCAATACACGTCAAACACTCTTCTAGAAGGCTCTAGAAGTGACCACAAGTAACTTTTTAAAGATGAAACTCGCGCCTTTTGACCTTTACAGGGGTACGCACCCTAGCTTTAGCTTACAGAGCGTATTACTACGCAGGTCTAATGTATTTGGAGTGCGTACACGCAGGCAAGGTAGAGAGAACCTGCGTACCCAGAGATAAACATGTTTTTAAGTGACTTTCTCTCTTTTTGAAGTTTTGACATGAAGAGCAGAGGTATGGGCTTTGACAAGGAGGACAATATGGCTATTGATGGGGCCATATAAACTGCAGATAGTCATGGTGACAAATTTCAGTGTAACAGATTGCCCCCTAAAGTACGAAGCCTGTAATAGATAAGGGTATTAAGTCATATAAGAAGGGTGAAGTGCTTTATCATTTCGAGGATCATCTTGTGGATAGCCGGTTGGAACCTGCAATTTTCAACACAAAATACATGTATAATATCATATCATACTGAGGTAGGCATTCCCATACTCAGATCAAAACTTTAACTACAGACTAACTATTCTGATACAGAAGATTTCATAATACATCAAAATCATAGACTCGCATAGACACAGCATGGACGCAACCATCTGTTTATAATTGGTCTACAACATAATGAATACAAAACTCCTCGCAGCCTGGATGGTGGAAACTAGATCCAGGGTCTTCATCTCTATTCCCGAATTGGTAAGATTCTAGCCATGCGAATAAATGAGTCGATGTCGAACATGGTAGAAACCACTTGATTACCAGTCAATGATGTAAACTGTTAACAAGCGTGAGAGAGACCAACAGTAATGTCAATGGTTCTCAAAGTACCCAGCACAATCCATGAGATGTGAATGAATGAGTCGATGTC
>APFE031537781.1:0-25083 GCA_000404065.3 Pinus taeda | reverse complement strand
TGACCGTTCTACGATCAAGCCTGAAGGGGTCATTGAAGACCTTATAATCTCTGTAGAATCATGGAACTACCCGGTTGACTTTGTGGTCTTACAAACCAAAACAAAATTGGGGGGTCATCTGTTGATTCTAGGGAGACCATGGTTAGCCACAGCAGATGCTTTCATCAGCTGTAGATCTGGGTCAATGACCATCTCCAATGGACAAGAAACGAAGCAGCTTACCCTCTATCCTCATGCAACTCCCATGATTAACAGTGATAACTCCATATGGGTGGACTATGAGGACGAGGAAACCCAACCAATATTAACTATTGGGCAAGCTTTGACCTTTAAAGATTCTACCGAAGATGAGCTGATTAGTAGTTTTATTTCTGAACCTTCTTCGGTTAGTTTGGAAACATCAAATCACTTCGCTGCAATCCTAGAACCAGAATCTCAGCAGAATATGAATAATGAAAATTTGTGCCAAACAGCGCTAGGTAACCCTTCCAAGAGCACAACAGTTGAAATCGAACCTGGTAAAACGCTGAATATAAATCCTGACTTAACGGAAGAAGAAAAACAGAAAGTAATAAAGTTACTCCAAGCAAACAAAGAGGCGTTCGCATGGGACTACACAGACATGAAAGGAGTCTCCCCTAAATTATGTACTCATCGTATATACATTAAGGAGGGATCCCGACCAGTCTGCCAACCCCAACAAAGAATGAACCCTAACCTCAGGGAAATTGTGAAGGAGGAACTCCAAAAACTCCTAAATGCAGGATTCATATATCCAATATCTGATAGCGAGTGGGTTTCTCCACTCGTAATTGTACCAAAAAAGAATGGGAAATGGCGAGTATGTGTAGATTATAGATCATTAAATAAAGCAACACAAAAGGATCACTTCCCTTTACCTTTTATTGATCAAGTATTGGATAGTTTAGCAGGTAAGAAATTCTTTTCATTTTTGGATGGGTTTAGCGGATCTAACCAAATCAGGATTGCACCCCAGGATCAGGATAAAACCACATTTACCAGCCCATGGGGAACTTTTGCTTATAAAGTATTACCATTTGGATTGTGTAATGCCCCAGCAACATTTCAGAGAGCGGTAATAGGAATCTTTTCTGATATGCTAAACGATTCATTAGAAATTTTCATCGACAACTTTACCCCTTATGGAGTGACCTTTGAAGACGCCCTGCAAAACCTTGAAAAAGTACTCAAGAGGTGTATTGAAGCACACCTCGCTTTGAGCACTGAGAAGTGCCACATGATGATGAACCAGGGCATTGTATTAGGACATTTCATCTCATCTTTGGGAATCCAAGTCGACCCAGCTAAGATTCAGGTAATCCAGAACCTTCCTATCCCGAAAACACAAACAGAGGTAAGAATTTTTTTAGGACATGTCGGCTATTACAGAAGATTTATTAAAGATTTTTCTAAAATAGCCTCCCCTTTGTTTGTATTATTAATGAAAAATGTTGAATTCAAATGGACTGATAACTGTGAAACTGCATTCAAGAAACTTAAGCAGCAGCTGTCCACAGCCCCTATTTTGAGAGGGCCTGATTGGGCACTGCCCTTTCACATTTCCTCAGACGCTTCAGACACAGCAATTAGGGCTGTCCTGGGTCAGGAAGAAAATAATCTCCCCTATGCTATCTATTTCATTAGCAAGAATATGACACCAGCTGAATTAAATTACACAGTAACCGAGAAAAAAATTTTAGCAGTCATCTATGCTATTAATAAATTTCGGCATTACATTACTGGCTATACTACCTTTGTGCATACAGACCACTCGGCTATCAAGTATTTAATGAATAAATCAATTACTAATGCTCGAGTCACTAGGTGGTTACTATTACTGCAGGAATTTGATATCACAATAGTGGATAGGCCAGGAAAAGAAAATGTAGTTGCTGATTTTCTTTCTAGGTTAAAAACTAACGAAAATATGCCAGTAGATGATTCTTTTCCAGATGAGTATCTATTCGCAGTATCTGCTCACTCACCCTGGTATGCAGACATTGCCAATTATCTAGTTGCAGGAAAACTACCATCACACCTATCACACAGGGAAAGAAGAAAGATCATCCAGCAAAGTGCTAGGTACAGCTGGATAAGCGGGTGTCTATTCCACACAGAAATAGATCAGGAAATCAGGAGATGTGTTGGGGAAGATGAGATTTACGACATATTGAAAGCTTGTCACGATGGTCCTTGTGGAGGACATTTTGCAGATAAAAGAACAGCTCACAAGGTACTGAGAATGGGATATTACTGGCCATCACTTTTTAAAGATGCAAAAAGATATGTGAAGGCCTGTGACAGCTGCCAAAGAATGGGCTAGCCCAACCACAGGGATGAAATGCCACTCAACCCTCAGGTAACTCTCGAACCCTTTGAGAAATGGGCATTAGATTTTGTAGGTCCTATTAACCCTCCATCCAATCAAAGAATTTACATTCTAGTATGTACAGACTATATGACTAAATGGGTAGAAGCCAAAGCACTTATCAAAGCTAATGAGGAAGCAGTATTAACTTTCTTATTTGAAGAAATTTTCGTTAGATTTGGTCTACCCAGGGAACTAGTCACTGATGGAGGGCCTCCTTTTAATTCCCACGGTTTTAAAGATATGCTTCAAAAATACCATATCAAACATAAAATGACCACACCTTACCACCCTCAAGCGAATGGACAGGTGGAAAGTACAAACAAGGTCATAGAGGCTATCTTAACAAAAACAATAAAGGAGAACAGAAAGGACTGCTTTCAGCGATTGCCCGAGGCTCTTTGGGCCTACAGAACCACCTGGAGAAATACAACAAGATTTTCACCCTATGAATTGGTCTTTGGAAAGAATGCTATTTTTCCTGTAGAATTTGAAATTAAGACTCTAAGAACTGCCTTAGCTGTTAACCTAGATTTAAATGATGCACAGACAGCCAGGTTGCAGCAGCTGCAGGAATTGGACGAAAAAAGACTAGATGCTGTCAACCAAACAACTATGATACAACAACAAAGAAGCAGATGGCATGATAGAACCATTAAGCGAAAGCAGTTCCAAAAAGGTGACTGGGCTCTTCTTTATGACTCACGTTTTGAGAACTTTCAAGGGAAGTTGAGAACAAGATGGCTGGGACCGTATGAAGTGGACACTGCTTTCCCAAATGGAACAGTTAGACTAGTAACAATTGATGGAAGCAGAACACCACTGTTGGTGAATGGCTACCGACTTCGGTTATATCAGCAGCCGATTTCCAAAGAGGACTTCAAAGCTACTTGTATGGCAATAAAGCAATATTCTTTCCCAGAGGAACTTGTTGTCCCTCAGAACACTTGAATTTCTATTTATTTATGTAGCCATTAAAATTAGACATTTTTTTAGTAACTAATAATTTCTGCCAAGGATTGCACTATTATATTTTCAGATTTTGCAGGTAGAACGTGGAAAGTAGCTGAGGACAAGGATGAAGAAGGAATTACCTCTGTTGCTGCAACACCATTCCCTGTTGCTGCAACACCATTCCCTGTTGCTACAACACCATCCCCGTTGCTGCAACACCATTCCCTGTTGCTGCAACACCATCCCCATTGCTGCAACACCATTCCCTGTTGCTGCAACACCATCCCCGTTGCTGCAACACCATTCCCTGTTGCTGCAACACCATCCCCGTTGCTGCAACACCATTCCTTGTTGCTGCAACACCATCCCCGTTGCTGCAACATCATTTCCCGTTGCTGCAACACCATCCCCGTTGCTGCAACACCATTTCCTGTTGCTCCAACACTACTTCCAATTCTCCGACATAATTCTCTGTGGCTGCAACACCAATCTTGGTACCACGACAGTGTGTACTGACCCGAAATATCCTTTCCACACGAAAGAAATCACTTTTCGTAATGATTACAGAACCTCATCGTCACTTCCCCATCATTATCATATTCCCGTGCTTTTAAGATCCGCGATAATGATTATAATCTGACAGTAAACGAGAAAAGACGTTGTGACGCAGCGATCCAGAAAGGTAAAGGATAAAGGTACGCACGTTTATGAATAAGTATTAAATAATAGATAAGCGGAAAAAGGTGATAGGCACATCAAATGATTACATTCCCCAATCATATCGTTCACACGTAGGAAAAGGGGGGGGGGTTTACCAAAGCAATTTCATAATAATTAGCCATGCTAACCACCGCCACCCTTAAATTCTCCCGGTTGTATGTAAAAACGATAGCAATTGTGATGTATACTCTGAGTTAGAATCGGTAGCTTGGCCCCGAGTTCTGAGGACATACTGAAGCAATAGCCATGGGGGGAGGCCTCATCAACCATGAACCAGCCACGACAGCAGTTCTGGAGCTCTTTCCAGAAATATACCAAATCTTCATGCAAGCCGGATGGATAGAATATTTCAGAAGACTTCCAGACTTTGACGAACAACAGGTCCTAGAATTCACACGCAATTTGACAGAGGGATACTCTGTCGTCCAAGGAATTCAGGTCCCGGTCACAGAAGAATTCATAGCTGAAGTTACAGGACTTCCAACCACTGGTACAAGATGGTTCAGCAGAAAACAAGTGATCCTGAATGTGCAACAAGACTTTCTCCGTCCAGGCGAGGAGGTAGAAACCAAGGGTAGAGGTGTAGCATTGCGGTCGCTGCCGCAACCATGGCCAAGAATCGCCGAATTCGTCAAGCAGTATCTAACCTGCGAAGGTCGTTACCAGGTAATCTACCAACACGACTTCGTCCTACTAAATCACTTAAGAAATGGTCAATTAGTGAATATGCCGTATTATTTGCTGGGATGTCTTAAAAATATGGCACGATATGCTATGAAAGAGAAGAATCCAGCCCTCTCCCTGAAACACCATCGCTTAGTTCAATTGTTGATTAACAGGGCTCTCCCTTTAAACATCCCGCCCCCTCCCATTAATCCCCATCCAAGGGAAGAAAGTCCACAGCCTGTGCAGGGCAGTCCCCATCAAGAGGAAACCTCTCGTCAAGCTGAGAATACACCTCAGCAAGACTAGGAGCCTCCTCAACAAATGGACGACACCCCTAAGAAAACCCCTTCGGTAGAACCCCAGCAGACAGAGCATAGCCCCGAACAGCCCCAGCAAATACCTCTGCATGGCACAGAAAAAGAACAAGAAACAGTGGAATTAACTGTGTCCCCCCAGAGAACCAATTCTCCCGCCCCCATACTCAGTATCTCCACTGATGATTCTGAAGATAATATCCCAATTATGCAGCTTAAACGAAAAAGGCAGCAGCCAAACGAAACCTTAGTAAAAATAAAAAGAACGAAGGTTTCAGCCAAAGTACCCACCACCCCGACTATCGCTTCAGCTACAAGAATCAGCAGAAAAAGAAAAATACCTCAGTTCTCTGCCTTTTTACCAAAACGAAAAATGGTAGTAGACGAATCCCCTGAACCCCCCAGCCCACCATCCATTCCTTTAAAACCCCGTACTCCGGCCACTTCCCGAAACCCTTCTCCTTCACCCTCAGAGGCTGAGATATAGAGCATTCATAGTTTCGTGGAATCATATCTTAAGGTAGCTGCAACACAAGAACCAGCTGCCGACACCCACAATGATAGTGAGCAAGTGGCTGCAACACAAGAACCAGCCACTACCCCAGGTGACACACAAGAACCACCTGTGGGAAACATTGACCAAGTTGATGTAGCAGAACCTCGACCTCCACTCAGATCTCCTATCCCACAGGATCAGACTACGATACCAGCCCTGCAAGAAGAAATTGAGTTTTTGAAAGCTCAGATTCAGGATTACCAGAAAGAAATAATAAGAATCAAGGAAGCTTATGAAGCAGAATTCAGTTTGCACGTTTTGGCAAGAGCAGCCTCGGCAGCAGATAAAAGCAAAGATACTGAATATATCTGTACAAGTTGTGGCGAGATATATGCTCAGGCGGGGTATAGATTGGTGAAGGAGCCAATGGAGGAAGCCCCTGAGGCTGAAAAAGAAACAAAGGAGTTTGATGATGATGAGAAACCTGTTGCTACACAAGAACCGACAGGTTCCGAAAGCCCCAGGAATGTGCAGTTGGACGAACCTGTTTTAGAAGAATTACAGGATCAGAACCCTGTTGTTACACAAGAACCAACAGGAGTTTCACAGCAAATGCAGGCGGAAGACCCAGCTTCAGAAAAGGTACAGAATGAGAACTCTGTGGTTACACAAGAACCAACAGAGGAAATGCAGAAGAAAAATCTTGTTGAGACACAAGAACCAACAGGACCTTTAGAAGAATCGCAGTCGGTCAGACCCGTTGACACACAAGAACCAACAGGTCGTCTGGAAAACATGCAAGATCAAGGACAGGAACTTATTGTTACACAAGAACCACTAAGTTCCGATGCTACCCAGCCTATCATGGAAGAAGATGCAGAATCACCCCGGCTTACCTAGATAACTACAGAGCAAACATCCCCAGAGGAAAATAAGAAAGAAGCTTTCCTGGAAAGTGATGCTGGATCATTCCAGCTCACGGAACAGATAATGTCAGTTGATGCCTACATGCAAACAGAACCCCCTACTGTTAAAGATGCAGGGGTAGAAACAGAGAGTTTTCTGGAACTCAAACGCATATGGTGGAGAGAATATCATCAATCTCAAGGGAAAGCATTCGAACAACAGAAAGAAACCTGGCTTAATCATGCCTATAAGAACTGGAACGCACTAGAACAGTGCAGGGCACAGCATAAAGAAATTAAGGAGCTAAAACACAGGATGTCCCTGATGTTTGAGCTGTGCCAAAGGATGCTTGCAGCAAGGAAGCCCTCCTTCAACTATGCCACATTCTTGAGGGAAAGGCTTGCATTTATTCAGTTGAAAGCTATCAAGGAAGGGAGACCCTATCAAGTGGTCACAGCTGATCAGTTCATGGCAACTTTTGCAAGAGCACCCAAAAATGACCAGAACCTGCTATGTGAATTATACCTCCACAATGAGGCGGTATCCGAAGAAAGAAACATCAATATGATACCTGTAGTAGGTGATACACAATTAAGAGCTTTCATTTCTTTTCTGGAAAACCAGCTCACCTGGCAAAATGCCTTTGTCTCAGGCTTCCAGAACGAACAAAATTGCCTATTATGGATTCGAGCTGAACCTCAAAACCCTGCCGCCTTCATTTCACAGCATTTAAAAATGATAGCCAATAATGAGATGAAAGATCATGTTATGAAACTGCGAACAGAGGTCCTAACAGACTGTCAGCAGTACATAAAAACTAAAGCATCGTTGGCTGTGGAGGCAAATAAACTATTTTGGGATAACTGCCCTACAGAAAGGAAAGAGTATCACCCATATAACCCATCAAATCTGCAGGTGGCATTATCAAGGGTACCTCGCTATGTTGGAAGCATGAAAATCTGTGCAGAAAAATGGATAGGCTACAGGTTTAAGTTCCCACTTTTATGGTTACCAGGTGAGCAGTACAAGGGGAAGTTTGAACTTTCTAACACAGAAGAGACAGCAATGTGGAAACAGTTGAGAACTGTTTATGGTTTCAGAGAACGGTTCGATGATCCCTCCTTCAGCTATTGTCTCAGTAATCTTCATTGCTCGGCCCAGTTCTCCGACTCCGACTCAGATTAGACATTGCATGGGGACATGCAATCTCTTCAGTTGGGGGGGATGTTGGGACTCGCAATTGATCAGTTTTTGACCCTATCTTTTGCCATATATTTATCCTTTTTACAGTAATAAGCAAAAGATTTTATTTCATAAAGATATATTAACCCCCAAGGTATGAAGTGACCTTCCGCAAATCTATATTTAATTGTTTACTTCATATTCGTAAGTATCTTTTCATTTATCTATGGAAATGCTGACTAGAATCGTTAAACAACTGTCATAAGCTTGTAGGAGTATAGTGAACAGTTGCTGCAACACGAGTAACAGCAACTGCGCAGCTGCCACAATACCAGCAACAGAAATTATCCAAAGCAGCTATTTTGTAGCCACGAACAACAGATGGCAGCTATCCAAAAGATGATAACGTGGCATAATCAAGCGGAAGAATAGAGAAGGAGCATACAGTCAGCATGAACAGCATGGGGAAACAGCGAAGGAAATAGCAATCCTGAGAAGACGATCAGTTATTCACCGTGTACAGCCGAAGCTCCAGAAAAGGATGTATTATCATATGGTTGTAACAGCATTCTAATTTGCTTATTTTTAAACACACAGTATTAACTGAAAAGCTGTAATATTCTATTGTAAGTAGATGTCTCCTCTATAAAGAGGAGACATCTACATGAAACGGGGGATAGTCAGTCTGTAATCAAGTTTTGAAGAACATCAGCGAGTCTGAGTTCGATTGTACTTAATCTTTTTGGCAGATAAATATAAACTGGTTCTGAGCACTTAAATCTGTTTCCTTCTTTTCGGGGAAACTTGTGAGAAGGACTGGGCCCACCTTCCTCACAAGATTCACCCATTTGTTTTCCTGTTGATTGTGTAGATGTATGGTAAGTTCTTCTCGACACTCTGTGTGGATTTAACAGTATTACCTCTGGCATTCTTTGTTTTACAAAGTACTCTGTTTCATTGCTTTTTGAGTTTGTTTCTCACTGGTGAATGAGAGTGCTGTGTGCGTTAGCACTTCTGATAACAGAGGCAGGTGCTGGACGTCCCCATCAGGAGGATAGGGTCCTGGTCCTCTGACAGAAGAACATCCATTATTTCGTTTCTCAGATTTGTAATTCTAATTAGTTGTTTTCATTTTAAGGTACTGTAATGATATAACATAAGAAGTACGTATGCTACAGCTTTTGATGCTTTTTGGGTTTTAAGTACATACAGTACGCATTGCCTTTGAAATAAAAGGACTTTCCCTGGTCGATAATTAATGTGGCACTTGAATGTTTAATTCACAACAATTCAACTAGCCAACAATATATGTGGCATAATTTCTCAAAAGTAAATAAAGTATTGAGCCTTGTGCTTAGGTGCAAAATGGGGAACCATAAGCTTCTTTTGAAAAGAAAAAAGAAAAACAACCCTTGAAGGGGAAATTGATAAGTAAAATAGATAGACAAAAGACAAAAGAAATAGTAATCCCATTCTTCTAATAGTATAAGGGGAGTTGGATTAGCAATAACACCCATCCCATTGGAGAAGGTGGAAAGTGGTATCAAAGAATCTAGGTTCAACACATGGACTGAATGGGATCTATCATGGGAAAGTAAATATTTTTTAGAAATTATCTAAAAAATTGTTTAGGTGTTAAAAGTCAGTATAAACAAACCAATTGCAAGCCTAATTGGAATATTCACTCGGTGATATAATTAAAAAAGTAGAAAGCAAAACAATTACCATGGTTAAACAAATTAACAATAGTAATAATTTTTGAATTTTGCAGGGATGGATATTACAGTTAGTGATATATTGTTTTTCTATAACCTTGCACTAATTTCGACTGTTTGTTGTAGATGGCCCATTACAGTGGCTCTGTGAGAGCATGAACATGGGCATAATTTTGTTGTTTAATTGTTAAAAAATGCATTAATATATGATGTTGCTTGAAATATGATGAAATATTGAGTATCATGGGTGTACTAACATGGATGTTCTGTCATAATAGAGATCTCCATGACAACTCCATGAATGCAAGTTCATGGTCATGATTTTTGTTTATTTGTCTATCACATGAAGTATATAACGATGTGTGTGATTGAAAACATATCAAAAGAAACATAAGACAAAGGCACCACAAAAATGAGGACTAGAATTGTGCAGTATAGTTCCTCCCAATCAAAACATGGAAGTGAAGGGGTCCCGGCTAATGAAGAAATAAGATTGGCTGACCAAGGGGGAGGGAATCACTCTCCAGATTGGATGGATACCTTGAGGATCCTTAGGGAGCGAAGTTAAGAGCTTCAAGGAAGATAATGATATGCTGATAAGAGATCAAGAGAGACAAGATGAGATGAATGCAATCATTCTAAAAAGTCTCTTAGATTTTCAGAGGCAGAGGTAGTCTGAGATGAGGACTAGTCATAGAGACAAGATCATAGAGACAAGAAGAGCCCTTAGGAATCAGAGGAGAATACAATGGGGAATATGGTAGCAGGTCCAGGAAGAAGCACAAGATTGAAAGTGAGGATATCATGAATGGAGATGCACCATTGATCACCCCAAGAGGTGGAACCAACACACACGTACATCATTTTAGCAGACCATATAGGTTTTCTACCAAGAGGCATTGCCATCACCCCCATCATCATAATCATTCAAGAAGAAAGGAAAATAATTACATGCCCGAGGAGTTTAATAAGGCCAAGCCACCCACATTTGATGGGGAAATGAAGAAATTAGAGGATGTAGAAGCATGGTTGCTGGGCATGAAGATTTTTTTTAGAATCCATGGTTATTTTGAAAACATGAAAGATAGAATTCCCACCTTCAACTTGAAAGGAAAATAAGATGTATGGTGGGAATATTTGAAGAATGCTAGAGGAATTCTTGAGAAGGAATTGACTTGGAAAAAAATTGAAAACATATTCAGAGAAAAATATTTGTTTGAGCATTATTATGACGGCAAGGCAAACAAGTTCTATGAACTCAATATGGGGAAACTAACAGAAGATGAATATGTCACCTGTATTAAGGGTTGGTTGTTTTTTATAATTTTGGGACGATAGGCTCTAAGGGAGACTCGCACTGTATGCCAGAAACTTTTCTATAATCAAAGATTGCTTACAAGCATGGAGAATGAAATTTTGTTGTGTTTAAATGGTTGAAGATTGACTGTGAAATTCTTGCACTGTTGCATAACTCAATAAGTACTTCTTATCTCTGTTTTCACTCATGAATTACGCTCTAAAACAACGGAAATAAAGATTAGCTTAGAATTTGTTTAAATACACTCTATGCTCGATTTTTGTTGTTTCTTCATGTTTTCATCTGTTTTAGGCATAAATATGGATTCCACTTGGCTCATATTTTTCCTAATTCATCATGTATGACAGTTATCCATGAATTCTTAACTACTTCTGGATACAGTTCATTTGTTTTCCCTCTGTTGAGTAGATTGAGAGATTATTTATTGCCTCTCATTCCTTATCTTTCATTTCATCTCTTTAGCCTGAAGATTGTGTTATATACAGCTACCTTGCTTCATATTTGTCTTGTGACCAAGAAAACGCACCAGCAGTCTAACTCCTTGACTCCACGCCCAATGGTTTGAAACTTTCTGCTCTATGCCTTGCCTCTCCACTTGAAGATATCTTCCCTCCATCTAAACTTCCATCCAAACTTAAACAAAACCCACTGAACCCAATAGCTAGCCTAAAATCTTCATCAATGAAGCTAAATCATTAAGAGAGAGCCCTCTCTGATTGCAGGTGGGCTAGAACCTGCAATCCAAAGATTGGTTTGTGGTTACCTCGGCCGTATCCCTTTAGGAGCTTAGGGACAACCTGAGTGATAACATAATTGGTGACTCCACTGGGGACCTCCTCAGATAATCTCACAAGTCAAATTGGAAAGCTCCACTGGGACTGAGTTAAAAAGAAACAATATACAAGTTTTCTGGAAAAGGTGCTCCTTTTCATTAAGAATTTTTCAAGTTTATTCCTGATCCGTGATGGTGGATAGAGATCAGGCTCTTCAAATTTAAGATATCCACCTGGCGACTCCACTTCATTTTCAATCAGGACTCCGATGGAGGAACGAACCAATTATACAACCTAATAGTCCATCTCCCAAAGCATTGATAGTAAGACAGGATGACCAGGTTCATGGAAGACCTTTCATTTCATGAAGCTTTAGATAAATTCAGGGAGAGTTTATCAGAGTTTGAGCTTGATGAAGATTTTTTAAAGTTGGTGTTGTTAAAAACAAAAGGAAGCCAGCATAATCTTTTTCTAAATTTGGTGATTGAAAGATATGAAAATGAAATTGAACTATTGCAGTCACAAATTCAGTCATATAATTTTTGTGATCCTAATTTTTTTTTTCAAAATCTCCCTTCACCAAGTCATGGGAAAATAGGATTACCGTCCGACTTACAGTTTTGGCATAACTATGCTTTCAAGGAAAAAACTGAAGGAATAATGGGAAGGTTGATTATCAAGGATACAGTGGTTCTATCAAAACAACAAGGCCTACAGGAAATTATCCCACATGATATGTTTATTGATCCCATAATAGAATACTTGGAGCTTCTCCTCAACTTAAAATATTTAACATACTTTCTCTATGAGGACCAGATACATCAGCAGTGGCTTCTTTATGTCCCAATTCTGATTATGGGGACACATGACCAAAAAATGCTTTCAGCTTCTGTAAAAATCAGTCAGCCAGTTCAGTCCTCTCTACAGATGCTTAAATGGCTGCATTGGCTATTTCATTTTACCTAATCAGCAAAGGAAGTACTGATTAGAATAGGTAGGTAGGATTTCAATTTTTGTTTGAACAACGACTTTGCTACAGTTGAAGCCCGAAGTGAAGGCCCTAAGCTCTTCAAGTCTGCTATCATGTTCATAAATAAACTAAGCTATCAAAGGGAAGGTTCAGAATACAATAACAATAGAGCATAAAGGCAGTCTGACCTGCTGTTATTGGCTTTTCACAAGGAGAAGCCATCCCCAAGTGGAGCCACTGTTAGCCTCCTGCTACAGCAGGTTACTCATCTTTCATGATGGACATTTTTACAGGCCAAGTATGTCATACTTTGCATGCTGCAATGCTCCATATTTGCTAACATACACCAAAGAAAGATGCTATGAAAATGTGCTAATCAAATTTCATCTGCTACATTCCAATTTTGAAGAAATATTCCATTTTTCTACAAGTCTCAGCCAAAGGGAGGTCCAAACAGCTTAATCTTGGTCTCCCTAGGTTTCAATTTTTTGTTGTAGAATATAGAGAATGAATAATCTGTCCAAACAGCCTAATCTTGGCAGATTTTAGATAGGTAGAGAATCAAAGGAGCCCAACTGCTTAATCTGGGCCCTTGGAAGAGATAAGGGTAGAGTTAGATAGGAGGGCATTCAAAAGAAAAGAGGACATTCAGGGTTTGCTAATTCAAATGCGCCCAATCTAAGTGAAGAAAATATGGTAGGATTTTTAAGCTGGGTAGGTAGTGTGAGGTTGCAGAAGTAAAGATGGTATTACCATTTGGTTTATCAAAAGGAGGGCCCATCTCATGTATAAGTTGGCATCTTGGCAGTTGGCTGGCAGTACAACAAGGAAGCATGACTAATTCCCCTTTCATTTCCCCAAAAAATCATTAACTAACATCTCCTCAAGGACCTTGGGATCTGCCCAAGTAATCCAGGTTCACTTCATTTCTTACTAAAGCCAAGTTGACAATTGAGTTGACTTAGTGAAAAGAAGCCACATTTCTTGTGTAAAACTTTATCTTTGTAAAATCCATTCATTTCCTTATGCTTGAGTTTCTAACTCATAAACTTAGCATCCCCACATCCCTTGTCATTTCTCAGAACCCACGTTAACATCTAATTCTATTATATAGCTCCCTACACCATGTTTCCCTACCCCTACTCTAAAGGAGACTATATAAAAACCCCAGTAAATAGTAAATATCCCACCCCTTGGAAATTATAGCCAAATAAACCAAAGTCGGGAAAACATTAGGTCCACTTGGGGCCCACTGTTAGTCCCTCCGCGTTCACTCGGGATTTATTTGACTCTTGGTTGAATAAATAACCATATTAACCCTCCCCCGCTTTCCATTTCTGGGATTTATCAATATTTGATTGATGAATAGCCGAAACCTGAATTTTTTTTACCTTAATCTAAAGTTAAAACCCACCCACGGCCGCAAATATTTCATTTTTTAAACCGCGCACACTTGTGCTAAACCCCGCGCACCTTCTACTCCTGTCTACCATTGGATCGCCTCCCTCAGATCCAATGGCTATTGCGCATATCGGGCGCCCTCTTGTGTGGGTACGTTAGCACCCAATGTCCGACGGTTTTACCGTCGTACACCGGGACAACTGGCAGCTTCCCATTGCATCAGGCCGCCCCTGACAGAAACCACCTCCGTACCAAAGGCGGTCTGATGCAATTCAAAACTGCTCTTCCCCTTGCGATGTCAGCGTCGCGTCACCCTACCACATCACCTGCCACCGTACTGTACTTGTTCCATGTCACCTGCTGATGTCATCAACCTGCCACCATGTCCACTGCCACGTCATCATCCACGTCAACTGCCACGTCATTTTCCATACCCGCTACACGACAAAAAATATGTCATGATGGCGTCATCCTCGGAAAACACCAAAAACCCCAAAAAGCGCCAAAATTATGGAAAAGTTGAGTTAAAAGTCGTGAAAATGACTATTTTAGTTCATTTCTATTTTTCACTGAGAAGACAACGTGCATGCGGTTTTATGTTATTTCACACTCCTGAGACTTCAGCAGCTAGTCAACCTGCAAATTCGGCACCGTGGTTCATCCCAGCAGCTCAATTTCTTCCTGTCAAGTGCCTTTGGCGTCCTCATAACAGGTATTTACCCGATTTTTTACCCAAAGCCCTGTTTTTATGCTTCTCTGTTCAAATTTCCGAATAGAACTCATTTTCGGCCGTTAAGACTACTCCTACCATTCAGCATTGCCCTGCACCTATCATTTGAGCTGGTCATTCTCTGCAAACTTACATCCTGAGCTAATTCCCTTTGTGAAAGGGTTATTCCTCCACTCTGTTTGTTCATGGTCACCCGCGAAATACTGAAATCTTTGTGATATTCGGCCAAGCTGCCCAACTATACCATTTTTCATCGGTTTTAGCCTTTTTCCTAAAAGAGAATCCTTAATTTCCTACCCCATCTACAAGCTTGTGCCCCTCAGGCAAACTTCGGGTCCCTCCTTCTCCGCATTGTGTTGAGTGCCCACAGAGCCCCTAATTTCAAACCGTGCCTGTGAAGTCATCTAGCTCGAGTGCTGCCACTCTTCTGCATACCATAAACTCCATACTGTGAGGTCCGTTCAAATAAAAATTCAGTGTTGGACCCGTCAGAGTGTTCACAAAGCCTCATTCTCTGCCTCCTATAGCTATTTCGCCTCTATTCCACTCAATTAAAACAATACAAGACATGGAGGCCCCAGTTGCCCTGAATATTGCTCCTCTAAATGCCCCACACATGGACTTAGAGTGGATACCTCTAGCAGACCGAGATTTCCAGATTGAGGATATGCGGGGACTTGAATCTCACCTTCAAACTGTTTTCCAATTCAAAAATAGTTATAAAAATAATACTGATCTCCTGGGAATTTGGCAATCCAGCATGCCTATCTACTACCTCCCAGAAGTCAATGTGCTGCCTGATTTTATCCATCTCTGTCATTCTTGCTATGAACCCACTCTGAGAGCAATCCTCGGCCCAGATGGGTCAGTGCTGTTCCATATCACTCCTCAATCCATCAATCAAATGCTGAATATGAGCCTCCCGAGTCCTCGGTTCCTCTCACCCTGAAACATCTGATTGATAGCAGTTTAAGGCTTTCTAAAGCAGAGATACTAAGAGTTAATCAGCTGTTCATGATACCGAAATATCAGAGTCACCATCCTCCACCGTATCATCAGGTTTCATTCAATGAAACAGGCAAGCTCATGGTGGATATGATTTCCTATATCTTAGGATGCAAAAGATAGGGGAGTTTGTAGATGAGACAATATTCCAGTTATTAGCCATATTTACTCCAGGGTAGCCCCTTGCCATCATATATGACTACACCACATTCATAGCCAACAAAATACATGAGCAATTCATGATGATGGACAGGGAAAGAGTCTTAAAATACACCTCTTACATTTGTCATATGTTGCTTTACTATCACCCTGATAGTTTCAAGGTCCCTCTCATGAAACTTGATTCAAGAGGAGAGAGGAGATCTGTAATATTTTGGACTTCAGTTTTTCATAGAGTCCACCGTTCTCCTTATAAATATTGTGAGTTTATTGACCTCTTTATATACCCAGCTACTTGTTTGTTATTGGAAACTCCTCCTCCCAGACTCACCGCTGAAATGCAAATAATTTTGCATCTTTCCAAAGAATACAACATTGGGGATTGGTACTTTTACCAAAAGCATACAGTAATCTGAATTTATGGGAGTGAGTTATCTCCCTATAAGCTGCCAAGGTATGTTCCCATGAGGCTCTTTGCCTTAGAATATTTCAGACAGTTCAGTCATGTAGACCTAGTTCACTTCCATGGCAAAAACAAGAAGGCACAGTTGAAAATCAGAAATCAACTAGGTCCCTTTGTTTTCAACAAAAGGGAAGAAGCCTGGAAGGATGCAGATAAGATGTTGAGAGAGGAAATGTTGTTAAAATAGAGCTTCTACTCGTCACCATATGACCCCGAACACTTCATAAGCTTTAGGAGAGTAAAAAACAAGCTCTCAGGGTATGTGCACCAGCCAATCCCTCACATTGAGCAATATGCTAACTTACCAAAGTGGGTAGAAGGTTCTTTAGATGATGAACAAATTTCTGAAGAAGAAAAATTGCAGAAACACTTGAAAGAAATTGAAAAGAGAATTGACCTGGAATGTGTTGCACAGGTCCCCTTCATACAGCCACAACCAGTGGGAGCAGGTACATCAACTGCTGCCTCACCATAGCCAGCTAAGGGAGCCATATCCTCAGCAGAAAAGGACAAAGAAATAGAGCATTCTGAGGAACAAAGTACAACGGAGGAGCAGCCGTCTCTGAATCTGGAGAGAGACCAAAAACAAAGTCCCTCAACGCAAACAAAAGCACCTGAAATTCCAGTGCTGCCAACTCCTCAAAATGAGGAAAGAGGTAAAAAGAGGGACCAAGCAGAGAGTACACCTACAGGTGCATCAACCAACCAGAAGGGAGAGAAAAGGCAAAGGTTAAACCCCTATGCCGAGGAAGAGATCACAGAGGAAACTCTTGGAAACTTGAGAGGTGAGGGGACTTCAGGATAGCAGATCCCTCCTGTTTTGGAGACATCGGCCAGGTCCTTCAAGCATGAGCACGACAGACAACCAGGTGGGGAGGTCTCATCCTCCAAACAAAAGGCGCAAAGAGGCTCGGACATTAAAAGGGAATTTACTGAAATCAAGGCTAGGAACGAACCAATAAGGTTCCAGCTATACAACCAACTATTAAGAATGGCCCCAACAAATCAACAGAGGCTGATGGCAGCCTATGACATGGAAGCATGGAAAATGACTTTGAGTCATTTCAGACCCGCCGTGCAGCAACCACAATCAGCTGCAGACTACATAAGAACCAATCTAGAAGTCCTTTCCAAGGATATACATCCAATAGACCATATTGAGCTGCATAAGCAGACAGGGGAAATGGTGTACTCAACTCTGGCAGATAAGGCTCTACTGGCTCATAGATTGCAAAATTCCTTGTACAATACCTCTGCCCAGCTAGAGCTAGAAAAGGCGTCATCATTGGCCAAATGTAACAGGATAAAATCCCTTGAGGAAATCATAATAGAAATGGGACATGACCCCAAAGATCCCAAGGGAACACAAGCCTTGATCAGGAAGAAAGAGAAGGATATAGCAGCACTCAGAAAAAAAATGAAATTACTGCCAACTCTTCATCCTCAGACTACAGAAGTAGCACAGCAGAAACAAATGGAGGACGTATACACCCTGCTTATGAAATGAATCAGAGAATACTGGACATAGAGAAAGCACTAGAAGAAGCTTTACAAGGGAAGCAGCCCGAGTTGGCCTCAAGGCCTCCTCCATTAATTCCAACGATCTCGGTTCCTCCTCCAGCAGTTAATACAACAGCACCTCCACCAGCAGCCACTTCAGCAGCAGCCACATCAGCAACAACACAAGAGGCCAATTTTGGCATGGAGGCCATGATGAAAGAGATTAAGGCCCTCGAACTACAAATGACAGAAATGAAGGAAACTAAAGAAAAGCTAGCTAAGATTGAAGCTAGCTATGATAAATAAAAAGTTACAGTTGCTGACAAAACCAGGAAAATAAAGGCCCTAGAAAATAAGATAAAGGCCTTGGAGAAAGACCTCACTCTCCATACAACCCTGGCTCAAATCAAAACAATTTTATGGGATAATATTGGCAAAGCTCTCGTTGATCAATGGACAGGGATTCAAACCATTTTTGATCAGATAGATTTGATGGTGTTAGCTCAGTATGAAACTCAAAAATCCAGGGAATTATTGGCAGACAAGCCTGAGTTAGCTAATAAATTGATTCACTTTTTAAATACTCATACTCGTGACCAGTTGATAGCACTGAACATAGAAAGAAAGTGCCAAGAAATGCAAACAGAGGTACAGGCCTTCAGACAAAGGATGGCAGGTTTACAGAGCAGAGGTTTACCCAGCCTGGTTACTAGTGCGGGAAAGTTATTAAAGCAAGAGCAATATGTATATAGACTACATACATATGTATAGAATCAGATCACTGCATCATCAAGCAACACAGAAGAAGCAACTCCTCTCACAGGGCAGAGTTTATATAATAAATTGGAAGATCTATTTTACATTGAACATGAAGTCAAACATCTCTTTCCAGTCTAGCCGACTTATTATGCATATACTGAAGCTGACGAGACCCTATTCAAATTAAGAAAACATCATTTACCACCAGAAGATTGGTGGCAGAGCCTGCTTTAGATTCTAAAGTAATTTTGATTCTCTGCATATTTTTGCCTCTACAAGCAAACTTCATTGCACAGTTTTTCTATCAGGAAATTCAAGCTAGCAACAGATGAAATTGGCGCTGAAAAGCATTTGAAATAGATAAACAGGTGGCAGGTGACAGCACACCCAGAACAACTCATCAGCGTAGTGGTCATCAACCGACTTTCTCAGTCCAAGAGTCAACGACAATCAGGACACCTACAATGGCTAATTAAACGCATTTACTTTCTCAGTTATTATTGTGCAAATTTTTCTTCATAATAGTTATTGAGCATGTCAGAGTAGATGGGCACATTCATGTCCAGATATTTCCCAATGAGATATTTTGTAAATAACTCCTACATATACTGCGGGGACAGATGTATTAAGGGTTGGTTTTTTTTTATAATTTTGGGACGATAGGCTCTAAGGGAGACTCGCACTGTATGCCATAAAATTTTCTATAATCAAAGATTGCTTACAAGCATGGAGAATGAAATGTTGTTGTGTTTGAATGGTTGAAGATTGACTGTGAAATTATTGCGCTGTTTCATAACTAAATAAGTACTTATTATCTCTGTTTTCACTCATGAATTACGCTCTAAAACAGCGGAAAGAAAGATTAGCTTAGAATTTGTTTAAATACACTCTATGCTCGATTTCTGCTGTTTCTTCATGTTTTCATCTGTTTTAGGCATAAATATGGATTCCACTTGGCTCATATTTTCCCTAATTCATCATGTATGACAGTTATCCATGAATTCTTAACTACTCCTGGATACAGTTCATTTGTTTTCCCTTTGTTGAGTAGATTGAGAGATTCTTTATTGCCTCTCATTCCTTAGCTTTCATTTCATCTCTTTAGCCTGAAGATTGTGTTATATACAGCTACCTTGCTTCATATTTGTCTTGTGACCAAGAAAACGCACCAGCAGTCTAACTCCTTGACTCCACGCCCAATGGTTTGAAACTTTCTGCTCTATGCCTTGCCTCTCCACTTGAAGATATCTTCCCTCCATCTAAAATTCCATCCAAACTTAAACAAAACCCACTGAACCCAATAGCTAGCCTAAAATCTTCATCAACGAAGCTAAATCATTAAGAGAGAGCCCTCTCTGATTGTAGGTGGGCTAGAACCTGCAATCCAAAGATTGGTTTATGGTTACCTCGGCCGTATCCTTTCAGGAGCTTAGGGACAACCTGAGTGATAACATCACCAAGTTCCTAGAACTATTAAGGTATGTGTCATATCTCAAGGATTAGAAATCTAAGATTCAAAGGTTTATCAATGGCTTTCCTATGAAATTCAAGGACATAATTGAGTTGTTGGAACCTTAGACTCTCAAGGATGCCAACAAGAAGGTGAATCACTGGTATGAGCCACACCAAACGCAAACCAAAAATTAAGGGTAGCTGGCAGACAACATTGAAAATAAGAAGAATTGGCTTAACAAAAGTTCAAAAAAGAGGGAAGGTAAGAATCCAACCCATGTAAATCAATTTCAACAGTAGGCTAATGTTGTTTCTAAAGGAAATGTGCAACAACCAACATCATAGCAACATAATTTTGAGGGCAGAGAGAAATTAAAATGTTGTACATGTGGTGAAAACCATAAGAAAAGGGACCGTCCACACCAAAAAACTATTGGACAAAAAATTTACAATGCCCAAGAAGCTCTCATAGTAGGTGATGTAGCTCAAAATTTGCCCAAATTTTATGCCACAATAGACAACTGCTAGGCAGACCACTAGGCATCCATCATCGAGATGTAAGGTAAGCTATGTGATAAATTTATTTATGTTCTAATTGATCCAGATTCTAGTTACAACTATATTAGCCCAAATCTTGTTGAAATATGCATTTTGGATAAGGGATTACATGAAGAACCATGGTCGGTTCAATTGGAAACCAAAATGAAAAGGAGGATCAAATTGTAGAAATTCCTACTGTAGATCACCTGATAATGCAATAAACTAAAGCAAAATACCTGATCTACTTCTACAAACAAACTTGCGGAAGCTTAATCGATTATGAGCAAGATCAAATAGAGCACATATAATAGAGAATGAGAAAACAATCACATGAAACACAGAAGAATACTCTGGGGAAAGCCTCAGCTAAAAACCTCGCAATCTGTATTATCATACAAGTGGAAATACCTTGGAGATTACACAAAGCTTATCTCTCACACAACTATCCAGCTCTCAATACAATCCCTCACTGCTACTCATAGATAGAATATACAACACATATGCCTTCCTTCAGTCCTCCAAGCCTCCTATTTCCTTGCGCGGTTTCTCGTGGGGTCCAATGTTGCCACCTGTGTGAATTCCCACCTCACACACTCATCAAACTGAAGAATTAACTATGCAATCTTGAAGGAGATGAATTCCTTCTACATGCAAGAGATATCCACAATGGAATATTCCTGCAACTGATAGTACACTGTCCCATCATTTGATCTCAACTGGGTCTCTGACTGAACTGACATGCATGAGTTATTTATGAGAGAATATCCAGTTATCTGAAGTGCAGTAGTTACATGCATGCATGCATTAACTAACTGAACTCACAATCAATTCCTCCAACTGTTGGAACTAATCTAACTGGACTTAACTTAGTTAACTGAGCTAACTAATTACAACTCAAAGTACAACTCATCCTCATTTCCTTAACTAAGGGATAAATTCCTCAATCAATGGAGAAATTGTTGCATGTCTTCACATAGACTTTATGTTTGATTTTATCCAACTAATTAACTCAAGATGAATTAATTAATTATTAATCAAACAACTGCTAAGAAAAAAATTGAATTTGAATTCTCAATTCTAGTTCAGGGACTAACTAAAATTGGAATCTAACCAGAAATTCTATTTATAGCAATGTTATTTTTAGCATTTCCATCTTATCATTCCTTGTTGTTATGTCCAACACTGGCACCTGAAATGCTATTTATAGCAATGTTATTTTTAGCATTTCTTGTTGCTATTTTCAACACTCCCTCTCAACAAGAAAGGCATTCAAATCAAACCTGATCCTAAAACTTTGGAATGTTCTGCATGCAACACTTCTCCCAAGTGTTGTTGCTCCAGAAACTCTAGAAACAAAAAAACTCCCAACTGACCTCTTTGTTGGGCTAGAAACACCCTTTGATGCTGAAGCTCCCTTTGTCGCTGACAAGTGCTCCTTCTCTGACCTCTGAGCTGCTGCAACATCTCCGTGCATCTCGCACCATTGCACACCTGTTTTGTGCCATCCTACACTGGTGCAACACTCATGTGCCTCTCGCATTGTTGCAACCTGCTAGCTCTGCATAGTCTTGGGACTCCTGCATTGTAGCTCTCTCTGCCGCTCCATCCACATCTGTCTCTACCCACTCAGCTAGTCTTGCTACTCCTCGTCGAGGCTCCCGTTACAAGGTCTAATCCAAGAGGTTGGGTACCTCAAGGATCCTACCGCCATTTCAGCCTTCATGAGACTATCTCTTCACATCGCCCCACCTCACACCTAGACGTATAGCTGCATGTGATCCCTCTGCCCACCTGGCTCGAAATTTCCCCCTACTGGAGGTCTCCACATGACTAGATGTCTCCTCTCAACTTCTCTAGCTGTGGCTACTCCACAACTTCCTAAAGTTGCTTCTCTAATTGTGGTTCCTCCACAATTTTCTAAGACTTCTTCGGGCGCTGCATGTTGAGAGGTAGTGTACTCTCCCTCTCAACCACCAAGTCTCCAATAGTTGCCTTGCTCCTCAAGGCTTTGCATGCATCTTGAACCTCAAGAGCATACAGGTTCTTGACTCGTGGACCGATCTGCTTCACCTGTCTCGTGGTGATGTGTCTAAGGAAAACCTTTCCCTTACTGAATACTACATCAAAGCCTTTGTCTTCTAGCATTGCGATCGATACCAAGTTTTTCCTCAGTCCCGGCACATACTTGACATCTGTCAAGGGAATGCGAGCTCCATGCTCCTTCTAAAAAACAACCATGCCTACTCCTGAGACACTATAATTTTCATCATTACCCATCTCTATGAGTATTTGGAGATCTTTCTCCTCCAAGGTACTAAAAAAACTCTTATCGCCTGTCATGTGGAATGAAGCTCCACTATCAAGAAACCAACCACATCCCACCATGGATGAAACCATGCATGCGATGAGGGTGAAATCCAACTCGAACTCTGAGGCCAGTGCCTCACCTTCTGATCCTTCCAAGGATCCCTTCTTGGATTTCTTCAGTGGACAATTTGTAGCAAAATGGCCCACCTCATGACAACAAAAGCATCACACTTTCGATTTTTCAAACTTCTTCCCACCATGGGAAAAAATCGATCTGGGATGAGAATCCTTCTCCTTCCCTTTCTTCGCCTTACTCTTTAAGGGGCAATTTTCGTCATCCTCCTTAGATGAAGAGCCATCTCTGGTGCTTCTCCTTATCTCCTCCTGCATCAAATCCAACCAAAGTCGTTCCCAATCTGGCAGTTTCTCTCTTCCATTTATCGAGTCTTGGTAGCTATGCTAGCTCTTAGGAAGACCGAGGAGAGCAAGAATCACCATATCATTAGCGGCTGTCGTGATCCCTACACTTCCAAGCTCATCCATGCAGGTGGTGAGCTTGTTCAAGAAAGTAGAGATCATGTCACCCTTTTGACACTTGATTTTCCGAAGCTTGTCTTTCAGCGCCAGCTTCCTCTAATCGTTGTTGTTCTAATATATATCCTTCAATGTTTTCCACATTGAAAACGATGTCTCCTTCCCATGGAGGCTCGAGAAAATGTGGTCTCGAACTCTGTTATGAAACCAGCTCAAGAAAAGATAGAAAAGATAGATCAACGACTTAGAATTCAGCCTCTTCGAGGGGGCAACCTCCTTTACATTACATAAATGAACAATTCTTGGATGATACAAATGAAAAGACCTCCTTTCTATATATAGGAGTCTAAGGGGTCATCACATAATCAGAGCCGACATAACAATAATAATGTAAGGGCACAATAATAACAATAGTGGGCTTCTATGGGGCACAATAGTAACAATATGGGCACTACATGGGTACATCAATATAATAAGTGGGTTGTACTAATAACAATAAGGGGTTACTCTAGTAGTATAGGGGCCTAACATGCCCCTCTCCTTCAAAAAGCGTTGTCCTCAACGCTTGAGTAGTTCTTGATGCTTCCGTGTAAAATTATTGTCCTCCCATGTGGAAAATTCAGCTGGTAAGTTCTTCCACTTGATGAGATACTCTGAAATTGATCGATTTCGTAGCTGTCGGGTTCTTGTTTCTATGACTGCTCCAGGTTCCAATATGATTTCTTTGCATTCGGCCTTCCAAGGCTCCACCTCCGTCTCTAGGTCTTTCTTTGTCTCGCTCAGCAACCCTTTCTCGCTAGCCACCAACTGAAGCTTTTCTTGTAGCTCTGCAAGCTTGCTCAGCAGGATCTCCTTCTCAGCATTCCAGTCTTCCTGTGCCATTTGGTAACTTCTGTTGATCTCGGCAGTCTCTTTTCTGGAAATATATAGCGATAAAAACACTTTAGTTTCCAATTTCCGATCTTCATTGGCTGTCTCTAATTCTGACGATATCACTTGAATTTGATTTTTCAACTTCAAAACAGTTGCGTCCAGATTCTTCTTATCAAGGTTAAGTCTTCTACACTCGTCTTCTTTCATAGAAATTTCGGCATTGAATCTTTCCTTGGCTTCCTGCAATTCTTTGACTGCTTGAGAAATCGCAGATTTGTATTCATCATCCTTCTTTATAAGTTCTTCTCTCAATTCTTTCTCGGCCTCCTTCCATTCATCAGTCATTTTCCTTGCAGACTCAATTTCTGATAGGAACTGGGCCTTCAGAGACTCCGCCTCTGTCTTTAGCTCTCTATTTGTCTCGTTCAGTGACCCTTTCTCGCTAGCCATGAACGCAAGGTTCGTTTCTAGCTCTGCAAGCCTGCTCAACATTTTCTCCTTCTCCACATTCCAAGTTTCCTGTGCTATTTGGCTAATTCTAGTGATCTCGGCCATCTCCTTTTTGGCTGCTACGATCTGTGATAAAAGCAGATCCTTTTCCAATTTCCGAGCTTTATCGGTTGCCTCTAATTCTGAATATCTCACTTGAATTTGATTCTTCAACTGCAAAACATTATCCTCCAGATTCTTTTTATCAAGGTTAACTACTCTACACTCCTCTTCTTTAGCGAAAATTTCGGTATTGAATCTTTCTTCAGCACCCTGCAATTGTTTGAGTGTTTGAGAAATCGCAACCTGGTCATCCCCGTCCTTCTTTCCAAGTTTCTCTCAATTCTTTCTCGGCCTCCTTCCATTCATCAGTCATTTTCCTTGCAGACTCAATTTCTGATAGGAACTGGGCCTTCAGAGACTCCGCCTCTGTCTTTAGCTCTCTATTTGTCTCGTTCAATGACCCTT
>APFE031537771.1:0-12923 GCA_000404065.3 Pinus taeda | reverse complement strand
GGGCATCATCAAGCCCCATTCTTAGTTTTTATAGCATGCCCCTCTTCCTCCACACCCTAGAGAAATATCCAAGCTCAACAACAAATTTGAACCCCTCACTTATTTAGACATAGAAACACCTCAGTTGTCACTTTCATAAATCACTTGGATTGAATTGGATATGTAGGATTTGGGTTCCTCCTACATTACTCTTTTTTACCGAGTTGTGATCCCCTCTAATTCTAAATATTTTCAAGAACTAGTCCTCTGCAAAACTATTTTGGTCAATGCGGAAATGGACTAGGAAAAATGCAGAATAAGATATATGGATCTTCATTCCCATGATCTCCCAAGTATAGAAAAAGGATTGGAAAGGAAGGGATCACATTTCTATCCCTAAACACCAAGTAAAAATTCTGAGCATAGGCTACCTTAAATCTCATTTCGTATCTCAAAAGGAATTGATATGTATAAAAATCATAGGTTCTCACCTTATAGATTAGATGAATCCATTTAATACCAAGCTAAACAATAGAAAGAGGAAAAGTATAAGAGAAATACAAGAAATCAACAAATTTAATAAAATATAGGAGAAATTCTAGTCAACTATGAGAGAGTCAAGTTGATGTCTGAGTACTTAACTACAAGGGAAAACAAAGTCTCCATAAAACTAGGTAGCTCTCTAATCAACCAAATTTTATGATTATTTAAGAAACCAAATGATTTAGTTGATCCATAGAACTGATAGCCTCAAAGTGGGTAGTAGGTTGTAAATCCGCAACTATCGATGCAAAAGGGTAACATAGGGTTGTTTCCATGTGCTAGAGTTTACAAGAAGTTATAATTTTAGACATGCTCACCACCTACATACTTCTAATGGTTAATTTTCAACTAATAGGATCTGTGGAAACATGCCTCGTTTAAAACGTATATGAGGCGATATTACCTAAAGATAAAGCCCACATTTTCAGAACCATAAGCCAGCTCAAGGTGCTCATAGTAGATCTAGTTGGATTCTTAAGGGAAAATTTAATGTTAGTAAATATCTCTCATTAGAAAATTAAAGTGTATGCTAGCCTATTTTAATATCGTATAATCTACAATCGACTAGTTGACCTCAACCTTATTAATGTCAGCTTCATTTGCAACAACAATAGGGGAGGTTCCCAACAAGTCGCATCCAGATTGGATATATTCCTAATGTAAAAAATCAACTAGCCTGGGACATCTTTGTGGATATGTCCATTCTTCCAAAAAATCACTTGGACTATTGTTCGACCAATTTAGAAATATAAATTTGAGCTAGACCGAAAATTAAGACATTTAAATTTGAATTTTTTTTGTTAGCTCATATGCATTTTCTTGGAGGAAAAAGAAAATACGGTCTAATGTAGATAACCTAAATGGATTCACAATTTATCATCTTTACAAAAATTTAGAAATCCAATTGAAACCATGAAAAAGGGACTTTGGAGACATTTTTCAAGCTAAAAACGAGTTGGAAGGTAATTTGTTTTCATTTTAAGGATCCTATGAAGACGTTGAATAGTCAAAAAAGCCATGATTGCATGGTAACTCTTTGTATCCATGTATTTTTGTATCTAACCAAACACAAATTGCAAACATAAGCGAAAGATCATACGTTCTAATTTGGAATGTAAGGTGTGGAACCTCCTAGATCCATTGTGAGACATCGAATGGTGTTTATTGAAGTTAAAATTTCCAAATATTATGAACATAGCCTTGGAATTTACATGCACACGAATACATTTACAATGGTGCAAAAAGTAGCTCAAAAAGAGCTCATATGCCAAAATTATGCCTCCCACAACCTAACCTGCAATGTTGACCACCATGGTATGGGTGGATGCCACATCCCCATTACTAATGATTATATGAGTCACAATATGTATACTTTCAAGTATATTCTAAATAGCCAAATAAAGTTTTCAGTAATTGAGTGTTGATGGAGTTAAAACGCTAAACCTAGATAGCTAATATGTTATGTTATATATATTCCATTAAAAGGAGAAGGTATTCCATTTTTTCAATTATATCTTGCTCCATATCTAAGAAAACATTTTGGTATTCTTATTTGGAGAGAATAAAAAAGTGGATGCTTATGTAGCATTCATTTATTCCATATTTTGAAAATGTGGCTCAATACAATGTTCTCATTCCTCTATTTTGGGGAAATTATACATGTATTAATTCCAACATTAAATTATCAATTTGAGACTCGTAAGATTCAAAGCATCAATGCAGGTAATGTAGGATCAGAGCATCTATCCTAGATTAATATAGAATTCCTATTTCTAAATTACGTATAGAATGAAAAGGCTTCCAAAGAACGGTGTCTCAAGCAATCGAATTATAAAATTCAAAGCGATAAAAAAAATGACATGTAGGGAAATGGAACTATATTTTCAAAAGTAACCAGTATTGCAATGGAATGAAACTTAATCTAGTATACAAAAGCAACCACACATGCAATGAAGTAACCATAATCTAGCGCCTGAAAATAAACACACTTAATCTAATCCAAGAAGGTAATCGTAATCTAATGCAGGAAATTAATCACACTTGCAGTTAAAATAAACCCTATTCTATTGAAAAAATAACAATAATTAAAAAAAAAATTGTAACTATCTAATTCCTAGGGTCACACAAATCAATAAGCATTGAAACTTATCTCTTAATCCTATCTAGTTCACACCTTCAAATCTTCAAAATGACGGTTTGAAATAAATATTTCTAAACAAAATTAACTACTTTGTTCTTATACTGTTGCAATAATCTTTTCAGGATAGAATTACCCAAATCAAGTCGCATTGCAAATGGTTTAATTAAATTGAATCACAATAAAGAATCAATTTAGTATAAGTATTGCATCAACGCAAGCTTTTTCTAATCAAAATAAAATGTTGCCATTATCAAAACAAAACCATTCCAATTATTCTTAAAACACCTTACTACAAAAATTAGGTATGAACAATTGTTCAGGATTCAAATATGCATGAGAAACACTCCACTCAGAGGTGATTCTATAGGACAGAACACAGGCATATTCAGAAATTATTTTAACTTTAAATCCATTCCATAATAGTGACACTCTTAACTGCATAATCTCACTGCATTCATGATCACTTGTCAATGGAGATAAGAGAGTATGGTTCTCAAATTATTATCCGACCATGTATTTAATGATGTTGAACTATAGTACCATAGTCAACAAAAACAATCTCTCTGATTAATCAACCTTCAATACAAATGATTACTACACACAGGTGTACGAATCAAACCAAAGTTTAATTGCAAGATTGCACACTTTGCAAAATTTAAATTGATGGAAACTAACTCTTCAAAATCACGTAAATCATAATCTATACTAGCTATTAGGCTCATTTCCAAAAGTGTTGGGCCCTCCCATGCCTGGAGCGAGTTTTTTGTAGTGAAATGGAAATAAAAACTTAAACATCATAACTCGCAGTCAAATATGTCCAAACTAATCTAAATCAATGCTTAAATGCAAACATACATAGTCTAGGATCTTATGAAATCGAGTTTTAACAACTCAACATTACATTGTCTTCATTTCCTCCTTGAGTTCAATTACATTAGCGCTTTAAAGGAAACTATCAAATGCAGATTTAATTGTCATAATTCTAACTATGGAAACTTCAACAATCTGTAACCAATATGGGCATTTTGATTACTCTAAATCGACTATGCATCTTTGTTAAGGATCTTCAATTAAATTACACTAAGTTGTGTTATCTTGTAACATAATTGTCCCTTGTTTAAGCATGAAGTGATTTATCGAAATCGTGGTCCTCCACATAGTTGACCCATTTAGAACCAAAACCGCTCATGACAGAAACCTTCATGTTCAACAATTTTGTACTTAAGATCTGTACTTAAGAATCGTTTTAACCTTAACTTCCTTTTCGTGATGAATTTTGCCAAACGGTTTCTTGGTTATATGAGAGAGGGTATTTTAAGCACTATTAAAGTCTCGAAATGTTGAGATGATTCACCATTTGACAAAAAAAATCATATTTTCACCTACAACAATTTAATTCTGTACTTAAACTATTATAACTAGTTTTACTGACTTGTGAACAATTCTGGCAATGGATCCCTGTGATAAAGGAACTTCGAAAAACAATCCTTAGAAAATCATGGAAAAATCATGGAAAAATCATTGAAAAGCCAAGATACCTAATGTTAATCAACCACAAGATGCAAAATGTGATTTGGTGAGAAGTTAAGGAATTATGGTATAGAATGAGTTAAAAACATAGGGATTTATGTTATGGATGGTGATATTATATCTTGGAAAAATAGGTATATTCGAGGCCCAACATCTCCCCATGCATGAGGGTTTGCATGTCCTCATCCAAACAAATATCATGCTCATTGAATTCTTGACATTGCTTTACAAATGTTGGTTCTTTTGGGACAACATTGCTTGAATATTTGGAGTTGGTTCCTGTGGAGAAATACTACTTGAATACTTGGAGGTGAAGATTCTTATAGAGCAACACTTTTCACATTTTAATATGTCATGCTTAATTACTGAGCAATAGAAATTGAGGAAAAGACGATGTATGAAATGAGTTTTCGATGGAGATGGTGAATGGGTGCTTGCATACACTGTCTTTGTGAAACCAATGTTTGTAGGTGGTTTCCTTAATCATTTTATGGAATTAATGATGTCATCTTGTGAATAGAAATTAAAAACAATAAAAAAAAATTCCAGCCATACATAATTGAAAAGATAAATAATTCCTTGAAAGGGCATCAAACATATATATCATGGCATATATTTTCATTATATTTTAGTGCAAGTTTCATATTTGGAATGTTCAAATATATTTTCGTTGCAGTTTCATCTTTTACCTTTCTGTACCAACTTTGTAACTTTCACCAAAGAGAACAATGCCAAGTAGAGAAGGAAATTAAAAATAAGGAAGACATGAGGATTGTATGTTTGATCCACAATCCAAAGTGAACTATAATGCAATCAGAGATGACTCTCTTGGGTAGATCCAAGGGATGGAGTAAGTAAATTCAATAGATTGTATGAAGAAACATGAAGGAGAGGGGAATTCAATTTAATATCAGATGAACAAAGGTGGCAAAGAACAATGCTAGATGCATTACAAAAAGGGAAACCATGTAAAAACTTAGCACATCAACTTTTGGATTATAAAGAGAAGTAAAATGAGAAAGAAGTACACTTGGTGGTTGAATGTATCTATGGTATTGACAACAATCAACCATGCTTTTTATTTGAGGAGAAAATTCCCAAATGGTGCTCATTGTCAATGGTAGGTAATAATCGTATCATGTCATCGAACACAAAATTATTATACACATATATGATAGCATTTAAAATTAGTAGCAATTCATTACACCAAATCCTGTAAGAGCTTATAAGTTGTCCTTACAATAATTAATAGCTCGATGGAAGAGGTTTAACCTCTATCATATATCCATGATGGATTTATAAAACACCATTCTATAAAATCCTATATTTTTCCTCCTACCAATTAGGGGTTCACAACACATCTACACATGGCAATCCTTCTCATAGTTATGTTGTCCCATGTGACAACCAATTCAGTGAAAAATAATATTTCAGGGACTATTGCATTCCACATTGATGTAGTAACAAACCTTATAGCAACAAATAATACAATCATGTCAATTAGTTTTTACCTAAAATGTACCCTGCTCTTCTATAATTCATTCATCCTAATATCCACAAGATGAAATACTATTCAGAAATTCTCTACTTAAGATCTGTACTTAAGAATTGTTTTAACCTTAACTTCCTTTTGGTGATGAGTTTTTCTGAACCATTGCTTTGTTATATGAAAGAAGGTATTTTAATCATGATTCAAGTCTTGAAATGTCGATATTCTTCACCATTTGATCACAAACTCCATACTTTCACCTACAACAATTTGATTCCGTACTTAAACTGCTCTAACTAGTTTTACTAGCTTGTGAAGAATTTCGGCAATGGAACCCTATGAAAAAGGAACTTAGAAAAACTGTCATTAGAAAATAATGGAAAATTCATCTTTGACCATTTAAAAGGTAAGAAACCTAATGATAATCAACAATAGGTGGCAAAATGTGATTTGTTGACAAAGAGAAGAATTATGATACGGGATGAGTTAAAAACATGGGGATTTAAAGTATGAATGGTGATATTGTCTAATGGAAAAGTAGGCATATTCAAGGCCCAAAATCACCCCATGCCTCATTATTTTCATGTCCTCATACAAGCAAATATCTTGCTCATTGAATTATTGACATTGCTTTGCAAATGTTGTTTCTTGTGGGACAACATTCTTGAATATTTGGAGGTGTCGGTTCCTATTGATTAGTACTACTTGAATATTTGGAGGTCATGATTCTTGTGGAGAAACACCTTTTAGATTTTAATATATCATGCTTATTTACTGAGCAATACAAATTGAGGACAGGTCATGTATGGATGAGGAAAGGACAATGGATGAAATGAGATGGTGATGGAGATAGTGAATGGGTGCTTGCATACACTATCTTTGTGAGACCAATGTTTATACGTGGTTTCCTTAATAATTTCATGACATTAATGACGTCATCTTGTGAATAGAAATTAAAAAAATAAAAAAAATTTAACCATCCATAATTGAAAAGATAAATAATTCCTTCAAAAGGAATCAGACATATATATGATGGCATATATTTTCATTACATCTTAGTGGAAGTTTTATAATTTTCATGTATAAATTTATTTTTGCTATAGTTTCATCTTTGAACTTTTTGTATCAACTTAGTAAATTTCACCAAAGAGAACAATCGCAAGTAGAGAAGGAAATTATAAAGAAGGAAGACACGATAATGTATGTTTGATACACAATCCAAAGTGAACCATCATGCAATCAAACATGACTCTCTGGCGAAGAATCCAAGGAATGAAGTAAGGAAATTCAATACATCCTATGAAGAACCATGAAGGAAAGAGGAATTCAGTTTTATCTGAGATGACTGAAGGTGGTGGAGAATGATGGTAGATTCATTACAAAAAGGGAAACCATATAAAAACTTAGCATGTCGACTTTTGGATCATTAAGAGAAGTAAAATGAGAATGAAGTACACTTGGTGGTTGAATATGTCTATGTTATTGAGAACAACCAACCACACTTTGTATTTGAGGAGAAAATTCCCAAACGGATGCATGATACTAAAAAATGTAAAAGAACCAATGTGGGGCTCATAGTAAATGGTAGGTAATACCCATATCATGCTAGGCAAAACAAAATGATTATACACAGAGATGATAGCATTGAAAATAGGTAGAAATTCATTACACGAAATCATGTAAGAGCATATAAGTCTTCCTCACAATAATTAATAGTTGGATAGAAGGGATTTAACCTCTATCATTTATCTATGATGGATTTATAAAAGACCATGCTATAAAATCCTATATTTTGCCTCCTTCCAATTAGTGGTTCAAAACACATCTGCACATGTCAATCCTTATGATAGTTATTTTGTCTCAAGCAACATCCAACTTAGTGCATAATAATATTTCAGGGACTATGGAATTCAACATTGATGTAGTAACAAACCCTATAGAAGCCCATAATACAATCATGTCAATGACTTTTACCTAAACTAGATGAAATCCTCCTAGCAACAACCTTCAAAATGTGGCACAAGAGACCATTCTCACATCAAAAAATTCTTTGGAGTTTAGTCAAATAAAAGAGGTCGCTCATAGTGGATACAACAAAAATGGAGGAACAAAAATGAAATCAAGTTTGAATTTGGTTTGAAAGGTTTCCTCACCATCACCTTTCTCAATGGTGACTAATGAGTGTGTATATTCGAGGACATAACCTATTTCTTCAATATTTTGGCTTATATTTTTTATTCTGGATTGAATATTCGTGTCAGACAAGGAGGACTTCGCAGTTTCCCTATCTTGGATATGCATGCATTTGTTTCTGTATATATTTTGGGATGGAGAAATTGTCGTAAAAAGGATTAGTAATTCTTTGGGAAATGTCATCAAAATCTCTAAGGTCACTAAGCAAGACAAAGTATATCTCTTATGCATGCCAAAACCTATTTACATTTATTACTAAGATGATCTATGGCAGAAATCCTCAATTATGAACTTATCCCCCTTAGGTGTTGTTGGTATCCTGAATATGGACATATTTATAGAAATTTCCCAATCCTAACCCATACCCTACTCAAAACTCAACCTTAAAATAAAGATTCAAAGGGCTTCATTAACCCCCCTTTTGGCTGTTGATCTTAGCACAACCTTTCTCCTCCCCAACCTACAAAGAAATTCAAACTCAGAAACAAATTTGACCTCATCTATCATTTGGACACAACAACACGCAACTCTCCCCTCGACTACGCATGTATGTCCCTATAAATTGGATATGCAGAATTTGGGTTCATCCAGATATCCCCTTTGGAATTAGTCATAATCCATTGTAACAATAGATATTTTTAGGATCATATCCTTAAATGAATTTCTATTTTAGATAAAGAAATGGATCAAGACAAAGGGGAAATGGAGGATATGATCCTTGACTCCCTAGACATGTAAGGTACGGAGAAAAATTGGAAATATAAGGATCTTAATTTAATCCCTAAACATCGAAAATAATTTCTTAGAAAATCTTATTGAAATGTATTTTTAGTGGTTAGAAGGAAGCCTTAGGTATGGAAAACTTAATTTATTATCTTGGAGGCTAAATGAACCCCCTTAAAATCTCCCCAAAAGCACACAAAGAGGAATAGTAGAAGGGTAGGAGAAACAATCAATAAATTCTAGAAGATGTGGGAGAAATTATGCTAGTCAATTCTAGCCAAGTTAAGTTGATCTTAGTGATATTCCCCTCCACCAACACACATCCCCACTGAGAATAATATCCTAGTACAACATGGCCTTAAATATAATAAGAACCAAAGGCTCCTTAAAATGAAGTGGCTCTATGATAAACCAAATTTTATGATGATTCAAGAAACAAATACTTAGGCAAATCCATAGAAGTGATAGACTCAAAATGAGTAAGTGATTTCCAGAACATGGCTATTGATGCATAGGGAAATGTAGGGGGTCTTTCCATATTTTGGAGTTAATAAGAAGTTATATTTTTAGATGTGTTCATAACCTAAATAGTTTTTGCATTCAATTTTCAACTCATAGGCTCTGTGTTAACTTGTGTCCTTTTAAATTTATATGTGTATATATTTCATAAATCTAAAGCACACATTTTCAAAACCATAAGTTATCTCAATGTCCTCCTTGAAGATTCTCCTTTGATCCATGAGTGAGACTTCAATGTCATTAAAATGCTTGCAAACGAAAAGTAAAATGTTATAAAATTATAAGAAGAAAGTATCCCATTTCAAGATCTTACGATTTTAAATTAGGTAATCAACCTCAACATTATTAATGGAACTTTCATCTAGAACACCCATTGGTGACATTTCCAACAACTTGCATCTAGATTAAAGAAATTCATGATCTTGAAAATTCTTCAGGCTTGCGATATTTTTTTGGAATCCAACATTATTCCATGAAGGGAATCATATAACTCACCCATTTATTTATAAATAATCATTCAAGCTAGCCCTAAAAAATAGTTCATTTATATTTGAAATATTTTCATTAGCGCATCCACCATTCCAAGTGAAAATAAAACAATGGTAGTTTGAAGTCAATAATAGAACTAGAAGATATTAAACATGGAGTATCCGAGGAACTAATTCATGATGAAGCACAAAGCCTCATGCAACTGAAGAAAAACAAAAACCTGTGGAGGTCCTTTTTAATTAGAAGTATAGGATAAACTTACTAATCATAACATCATGACTCATCTCAAATAGTATTCTTAAAAACCAAAATTTGTGCAAGCCAAACTTTTCCCGAAAATAAAAAAAGCATTGAAAACCAATACCATTAAGGAAAAATAAACAAAATAAATCCCCAAGATAAAAAATGACAAAATAGTATCTTTGAAATCCAACTAATGTGGAATTAACAATAACTTTCACTTGCAAAAGTGGTTCTATAACACCACTTTCTTAAAATTATGGAATAATTGAACCCATGGCCTTGATTATGTTTACCATCATGAATAAAAAGTATAAACCCAAGTCCTAAACATAGTGCTCTTCAATTTATTTATAAAATGAAAATTAAATAAAATTATACACTGTAGAGTTTAAAAAGACATGATAACAAAGATTTTTAATTTAGAAAAAAAATGCAATAAATAGTTTTAAAAAACAAGAAACAAGAAAGAAAAAAGAGAAAATGATGATAAAAAAATAATATGAAAACCATATCTTATATATGGTTTTCATATTAACTCCCCTTTCCACCTCTACCATCATGAGCGTAGGAGTGAGGATAACGATGCATAGGGGATTAATATGCAAACCATATATTTGCCTATTTCTCCACTTTTTCTTGCTCTTTCTCCCTCCCCAATTAAGATCATCATTTTCCATATTTATATGGTTATTTAAGAAAATCCATTATTTTACTCCACTCTCTATTTTTTCACTACGAACGAGTGACATTCACATCACGAAGTGACTTAACATTAACGCATCCCACCTATTCTACATCTTGTATAATAATTCAAGCCAAATATTTTATTTTATTTTACAATTATTCCATAAATGATGAGTTAAACATTTTTGACATCCGTTTTGGATTTATCGACCTCTTTTTTGTTTGTTTAAAATACCAACTTAAGATAAGTGGGTCATCAAAAGAAAAAATTGAAATAAATTTAAAATTTTCAATCGTGAATGATTGAAAAGATAAGTCGGTCATGAAAAAAGCATGAGACATATATATGATGTCATAAAGTTTCATTACCTTTGAGTGCGAGTTTCTTCTTTGGTGTGAACAAATCTATCTTTGCTATATCTTCATCTTTGACCTCTCTATTCCAACTCATTAGTTCTTTGTGCCAGAGTGAACAATGGCAAGTAGAGAAGACAGTTATAAAGCAGGAAGACACGGAGAATGTAAGTCTATAGGCAGACACCAGGAATGTATGTTTGCTCCATGTGTCGAAGTGAGCGGTAATGCAAGCAGAGATGAGCAGTAATCCAAGCAGAGATGAGAATCAAGTTGATGTCAAAGTCCTTAACTACAAGGGAAAACAAAGTCTCTATAAAACTAATTAGCTCTCTCATCAACCAAATCTTATGATTATATAAGAAACCAAACGATCTAGTTGATCCATAGAACTGATAGCCTCAAAGTGGGTAGTAGCTTGTAAATACACAACTATCGATGCAAAATCATAGCATAGGGTTATTTCCATCTGCTAGAGTTCGCAAGAAGTTATAATTTTAGACATGTTCACTGACTACATACTTCTAATGGTTAGTTTTCAACTGATAGGATCTGTGGAAAGATGCCTTGTTTAAAATGTATATGAGGTGATATTACGTAAGGATAAGGCCCACATTTTCAGAACCAAAATCCAACTCAAGGTGCTTATAGTAGATATAGTTGAATTCTTAGGAGAAAATTTAATGTTAGTAAATATCTCCCATTAGAAAATTAGAAGTGGATGGTAGCCTATTTTAATATATTATACTCTACACTTGCTAGTTGACCTCAACCTTAATAATATCACCTTCATTTTGAACAACCATTGGGGAGGTTCCCAACAAGTCGCATCTAGATTGGATATATTCCTAAGGTAAAAAATCAACTACCCTAGGAAATCCTTCTGGATATGTCCATTCTTCCAAAAAATGACTCGGACTCTTGTTCCACCAATTTAGAAATATAAATTTTAGGTATCCCCAAAAATAAGACATTTAAATTTGGAATTTTTGTGTCAACTCATATGCATTTTCTTGGAGGAAAAAGAAAATATGGTCTAATGTAGATAACCTAAATTGAATCAGAATTTACCATCTTTACAAAAATGTATAAATCTAATTGAAACCATGAAAAAATGACTTTGGAGACATTTTTCAAGGTAAAAAGGAGATGGAAGGTAAATTGTTTTCATTTTAAGGATCCTCTGAAGAGGTTCAATAGTCAGAAAGGCCATGATTGCATGGTAACTCTTTGTATCCGGGAAATTTTGTATCTAACCAAACACAAATTGCAACATAAGCGAGAGATTACATGTTCTAATTTGGAATGTAAGGTATGGAACCTTCTAGATCCATTGCGAGACATCAAATGGAGTTTCTTGAAGTTAAAATTTCGAAATATTATGCACATAGCCTTGGAATTTACATGCGCATGAATACATTTACAATGGTGCAAAAAGAAGCTCAATAAGGGCTCATATGCCAAAATTATGCCTCCCATGACCTGACCTGCCTTGTTGACCACCATGGTATGGGCGGATGCCACATCCCTGTTACTAATGATTATATGAGTCACAATATGTATACTTTCAAGTATATTTCAGATATCCAAATAAAGTTATCACTAATTGAGGGTTGATGAAGATAAAATGCTAAACCTAGATGGCTAATAGGTTATGTTATATATATGGCATTAAAAGGAGAAGGGGATCCATTTTTTGAATTATATCTTTCTCCATATCTAAGAAAACATTTTGGTAGTCCTATTTGGAGAGCATAATAAAAGTGGATGCTTATGTAGCATCAATTTAGGCCATATTTTTAAAACATTGCTCGATAGAGTGTTCTCATTCCTCTATATTGGGGAAATTATATGTGTAATAATTCCAACATTAAATTATCAATCCAAGGCTTGTAAGGTTCGAGGCACAAGGCTTCTAAACTAATGGTGTCTCAGGCAATCAAATACGTTTAATATATTAGATACCGTGCTCTCTTGGATGTTTTGGAAATTAAACGACACCTTAATAATTTTGGTAGCAACGCTTACTGTCCATCT
>APFE031537761.1:36110-56564 GCA_000404065.3 Pinus taeda | reverse complement strand
CCATTGGTATGAGGCCTTTTGGGGTAAGTCCAAAAGCAAATCCATGAGGGCTTAGGCCCAAAGTGGACAATATCATACCATTGTGGAGATATGTGGTGTCCAGAGTCCTTACATGTCTCGCCCTCTCTTTCAACATCCGGCACCTGGGCATACTCTTCTTGGCCTCGCGCAGTGGGTTCCCCTTCGCTCACTTAGCTCCATCCCCTCTTCATTTCAGCCCCGCATCTCCCCTTCTCTCCTTCTCGAAACTCTTCTGTCTCGCCCTCTCTTTCAACATTCAGCTCCTGGGCATACTCTTCTCGGCCTCGCGCAGTGGGTTCCCCTTCAAATCAAGCAGAACGGTTACTTTGCACGTGGGCCTTACCCACTCTCCCGCCAGTACCCTCAGACCCTGTATTCTTGTCAGTTCATGCCTCAACGCTCCTAATTTCCCCGCTTATCACGCCTCTGATTTCACCTACTACTCTTACCGTAACCTCTCTCCAATAATGGCGTGCAACGAGGACTGCTTTCATTGTGCAGATTTGTAGGCTGAGCTGGAGGAAATAAGGTCTCAGCAGACTATTCTGGATGACAAGCAAAAATTACTGGATGCAAGACTGGAAGAGCATGACAGACGTTTGGATGAGCAGAGCAGAAGGAATTTTGAACAGGACCGCATCATGACTGAGAAATATAAGGCAGAAATTCAGTTGTTTATGCACAAAGCAGCATCCCTCCAAGAGCAGTTCAGACAGCTCATCAACCACTGCGCCCACGCTGAGGAATCAATATCCATTCTCAAGTTCATGATGGACAAGAAAAACGCCATTTCCACCAGCTCTTCCAGCGTTAAGCAAGAAGTAAAAGATGACCAGCCGGAGGAATCAACGGCAAGGCACATTCAACATATCATGATAGACTAAATGAACTGTAAATGCATCTTTCTGTTATTTTCTTTCATCAGAATCTATAGTAACACTGTTCTAGATAGTAGTAAAAACAGCAAAGTAAGGATCAAGGAGGTAGTCTCTTTTTGTAAACCCCTTGATCATAGACAATCATCGCATATTATGTACTAGAGGAGACTGAATCCCTGGAATTTTTCAGAATCTAATACATAGCAACCGAACTTTAAAAAAAAAAAAAGGCTCCAAGTGGTGAGGGATACTTCATGTTGGTTATTGAAAATTACACCAAATTTACTTGGGTTTCATTCTTAAAGGAGAAATCAGAAGCGTTTGAAAAGTTCAAAATTTTCAAAGCCCTGAATAAGAAACAAATTGGCTACAAATTGAAGTGTTTAAGGTCATACAGAGGTGGGGAGTTTACTTCAAATGATTTTAATGAATTTTGTGAATAAAAAGGCATAAAATGACAATTTTCAGTTGTAAGCACTCCCCAACAAAATGGCGTAGTTGAAAGACAAAACGAAATAGTGTAACAAATGGCAAGAGAAATGATGGACGAAAGAAATTTGCCACAGACATTTTGGGCTAAAGCTATTCATACAACAACCCATATTTTAAATAAAGAACATCTCAGGACAAACATTAACAAGACACCTTATGAAATGTGGCATGGAAAACTAGCATCAATTAAACACTTCAATTTTTTTGGCAGCAAGTGTTACATCAAAAAAAATGATGATAAATTGGGTAAGTTTGATGCTATAGATGATGAGTGAATATTCTTAGGATATTTCACTAAGAGAAAGTACTACAGATGCTACAATGAAAGGTTAAACAAAATAGTTGAAAGCATTGATGTAAAATTTGATGAGGAATTACCTTTCAAAAATAAGTAGACAAGATTAACTGATCCACCTATTCAAGCCATAAATGAAGAGGTAGGAGAAAATCCTAAAGAATTAATAAAAGAGGAAGTAAAAGAGGCAAAATTCATTCATCCAAAACTTCCTCCAAGTTATGTACAAAAGAATCTCCTTGAAAGTAAAATTCTTGGTAATAAGGAAGTAGGAGTTCAAACTAGAAGAAAACTACTAGGCACTTCTAGTCAAGCACAAATTTCCATTTTGTCCATAATCGAACCTAAAAAATTATCTTGAGAAAGTCAAGATAAGTATTGGATATGTGCCATGAATGAGGAACTAGATCAAATCAAAAAGAACCAGAATCGGGAACCGACTGGAAGACTAATAAATAAGAATTTCATGGGTACAAAATGGGTCTACAAGAACAAGTTAAATTAGAATGGACAAGTTATTTGAAACAAATCCTAATTAGTGTGAAAAGGTTATACATAGGTTGAAAAAATACATTCTAAAGAAACTTTTGCTCATGTAGCAAGATTGGAAGCAATTAGAATGATTTTTTAATTTATTTGTCATTAAAATTTCAAAGTATATCAAATGGATGTGAAATAAGTGTTCTTGAATGGAGAACTTGAAGAAGATGTGTATATAGAACAACCTAAAGGTTTTCAACTATCAGACAATCTTAATGATGTATGCAAGTTGAAAAGGGAATTATATGGATTGAAGAAGGCACTAGGGGCATGTTATTTCCATATTAGACAAATATATATAGAAGAAAAGCTTCAAAAGAGGGAGAGCCAATAGTAGTTATATATTAAATCTAATAATGATGATCTTTTGGTTGTTTTTTAGGTGGACGACATAATTTTTGTAGTAATGCAGATTCACTAAGACAAGATTTTGTAGTTGAAAAAAGACTTAATTTGAAATGTATATGCTTGGAGAAATCTCATTTTTTCTTAGTTTACAGATTACACAAGCTTCAAAAGACATATTCATTTCCCAAGGAAAACACCTCAAAGAAATATTTAAGAAATTTGGAATAGAATAGTTTTCACTTGTTGGTACTCCTATGGTCACTAGGTGTAAGCGAAGAAAAGATTATGAGTCACCAGACGTTAATAAAAAAAAAATTAGATCAATGATTAGCAGTTTGTTGTATCTAATAGCCTCCCGACCAGACATAATGTAAGTTGTTGATTTGGTAGAAGGATACCAAAAAATTCCCAAGCAAAGTAACTTGTTAGTTGCAGTAAGAGTTTTTAGATATCTAAAAGGCATTCTAGACTATGGATTATGGTATCCAAAGGGTAAGAAATTTTTATTGATTGCATACACAGACATAGATTGGGCTAGAAGTATAGATGATAGGAAGATCCCAAGTGGTGGTTCCCTTTTTCTAGGAAACTCATTGGCAGCATGGTTGAGCAAAAAGCAGACCTTTGTCTCACTATCTATTGTTGAAGTTGAGTAAATAGCATTCGTAGCATGTTGCACTCAAATAATGTGGATGAAGCAGACACCTCAAAACATGAAGGTAACTTATGTTGAACCTATTTTCATCAATGAGATAATACAATGTCTATAAGTATATCAAGAATCCTTCTTTTCACTCGAAAACCAAACATATGCCTATCAAGTATCATTTTATTAGATAATAGGTGGTTGTTGAGATTGTAAATTTGGAGTGCATGTCAAAAAAGGAACAAATAATTGATGTATTCATCAAGCCCCTTGCTAGAGAGCCCTTTGAATCCTTAAGAAAAAATTGGGGACTGATATGGGAGTGATGCCTCCCTCATCTCTTAACTAATTTATTTTGAAAGAATATGGTTGTCTAAATTAATCAAGGATAGTTGTATGATTAAAATGAAAAATATAAGCATAGCATGCTAAACCAGATGGAGTCCCAAGACCATCAGGAATGGTACAAGGTTAGTGAGAGAAGTGATTGGATGTATTCAGGGGATAGTAATTATCATATGGCTTCTCAAAAGAAAAGCGGAAGAGTGAGTAAATATTAGTATTGGATAATGGTTACAACAAGCATAAATGGAAACATCCAATACGAGATAAGACCGTGAGTAGTTATTGGATCAAGTAGCCATCTACAGTTGGAAAGTGTGATCATACCATGTATGTTGAGAAATATTTTTAACGGGAGCATGATCAAAGGAGAAGAGTCCAAACATTCGAGCACATCAAGAGAAGAAAATAGATGTAGCATTCAACATTTTCAACATATATTTAAATTAGCAATCATGTATATCCTTTGTAGGGAAAATTTTAGGGGCTAATATTTGCAGATGGGATAATTTTCCATGCTTTTTCCAAAATAAAATATTTGCTAATCTCCATTTTTTCTAAAAATGGTTCACCCAAATTTTATAGGATAAAATTATTTTACCATAAACATCACCAAAATTTTATGGATACTACATGAAATCAATAGAAAATTGAGTATTTTTACAAAAATATCACCAAACAATTTACAATTCACATATTAGGAACTAGTAAGATTCGCCAAGGTTTCTAAACTTTAAGATAAATTTAAATCCTTAAAATTTTCCCTGATCCTTTCAGAGGGATGATGTTCAAACGGGGAGAGTCCTCGAAAATCATCTCTAAAAATCCACGCACTAGTGAAGTGTCAAAGGGGAGAATGAGAAAATATTGAAATAACATTTGAGAGATACATTATGGTTATTGTATGGAGATGAATTGGAAGATAAAGAGTGAGGGGCAGTATGTGCATATAGCAATAGTTGTCAAAATCCTATTATATTCCCTTCAGTTAATAATGGTTAGATATAGAGTATCTAGGCCCTTTTGCAATTGATGTCAAATGGGGAGAATGAACAAACATTGACAACTAGTTTTTCCATCAATGACCAGCAATGTTTGGTTGTTTTCCATCAATGCCAAAGAGGGATGTTGTTGAGGAAAGAGTTACCATTGATGTCAAAGTTACTAGTGATGTCATTGATGTCATATTTGAGTCATTTTTGTCTTTTTATATCAATTTCAAGGGGAGCTTAGTGAGTCAAGGATGGAATTTATACCTTTGAATCCTTGAGCCATTTTTTCCTTAATGCCTCAGCTCAAATTAGAGTAATAAGTGTTTCATTGTGTACTCATGTTAGAGACCTTTCCAGTGGTATATAAAATTTAGCAAAACTCCTAAGGGTTGATGAGAAACTAAGTTTTGAAGTATAGGTAGATTTAACAGTAAAAAAAATTGGGGCTTCAAGAAGCATCTGGGACATCCATGATATTTGGGAATCTGAACTCATTCAGGAGATGAGGATATATAGGGGTTTTGTTAAGTTATAAAGAGAATTGGATGCCAGATCAAACCGGACTCATCTAGGAGATGAGTACATCTAGGGGTGCACAATGTACTCACTTTAGCATGGTCCCAGATCCAAATGTGTTTTATGAACAAGACGATAAGTCATTGTTCTACGTTCATTGTTCCACACTAAAGTATGAATTTGAGCATCTGACCCTTAGAATATTTTACATGTCAAAACAAGGAAAACACCCTGAACATCGGCTTTATTTATGTTCCAGTTTAGGTGCAAATTGACACATGGCAACATACTACTGGATTATGAGGATAAGTTTTCATATGAGTTGGATTACCTGGTGGTGTTGACATGGCATTTTCCATACATGACACACGTGGTAGGTGTTGTTACCCAATTTTGGTGGCTAAATGGGTCAAATATGGGTGAAATGTGGAACCATTCAGAGGAAACCACGAGGCTTGGTGACATCATCACATAACGTGGTTAAGCATTTGGATTCATGCCAAAGGGTTCGGTTGGTAAACATTTTTTTATGTTATGAATTTTTAGAAAAAGGATGATGACAAGGAAGTGGGGTGATACTATACAGAACAGATCCAAACGATAATGGAGGTGAAATCCATTAGGCTCGTTCGGGCATACGATGGTCTAAGAGATCAGCATGGGAGCCTTCGAGTGTGCAACATATGAACCCATATGGGCATCTCGTGATCACAGAGGCGTGCACACTTGACGCATTCTAAAGGTTCCATATATCGAATTATATTGAAAATGATTAGCACCTGAATGTTAGCACCATGCTTTTGGCTATCGACATATGGAATAGGAGTCAATTGATAGGAGCAACATTTAATGGAAAATTTTCGCTAAACTAATTTTTGCATTGTTAAAGAAATTTGGCATTTTGACATGTTATATAAATTTGGATATTTAGTTGTCTACAAATGATTTTAGTATTCTACAACTCCAAAATTGGCATTGTTAAATTTGGTGTTCTGCATAGAAATTTGGCATTCTGTGTGCCAAAATTCATAAACGTTTGAATTGATAGTGTGAACAAAATATAGGGTCGTTAATTAAAGGAAACGTTTAACGGCTTAAAATGATGAATAAAAATTGATTCACAATCCTTATTATCTAGTTGGAGAAACAAAGAGACCAACAAATTTCAAACAACATGAACCTGAAGCTATGTAATTCCTGATAATTGTGAACGCAAAAATACATAAATAATGAGATTAGATTCCTATAAACTAATTATTTGTGTTGTAATAAATAAATAAAATACTCTTGTTTTGATCAAATTAATAATGTGAGGGAAAGAGAGAAATAGAGGACATGAAAAGCTAGTTGGAAAGTTGTCAAATGTCAAAAATATAAAACAGATATGGAATAGAAGGACCAAACAAAGGTTGTAGGTGGATATTGGGTGAAAAAACAAATAGAGAGTGTATGCAAAAAGAAGATCATATAAACCATTAAGAACAAAAATTAACATCATTTATCAAGGGATTGGAGTCTCCTTCAAATAAGTGCCTAAAAATGATCAGCGGTTTGGTGCCTGCAAATAGTGGGAATAGGTCCTTCTAGAAAATGGGTGCTTGCAAAGAATTTTGAAGAATCTTGTAGGTTGGTGTCTACACAATATGATGTAAAATAAATTCATTGTTTGTATTTTCATCAAAATTAAAAATAAGATTGGTGGTTTTCCCCCTTTATGGGTTTCCACATAAAAAACAATATATCATATTTATGATGTTTATGGCGATATTGTGTGACTTACATATTGTTTACATGTTCATTTCCTTAATATTTGAATTTGTATATTAATTGTTAAAATTGATCATAATACTGATTCACTCCCTCCCCCCACCCCCTCTTAGTATTATCATGTTTTCCAACAATTGGTATCAAACATGGTTTCTTCGGCATCAGTATAACAATTGAAAAGAATATCTAAACTAGATACATGGACAACTAAGATGGAATTCCTACCAACAAAGTTCCATTTTTCAATCGAACAAAGTATACTTTCTGGAAAGTGAGAATAAGGACATATATAATGTCCCTTGGTGCAGATGTCTAGGATGTAGAGGTAAATGGCTATCAAAAGTCACCCATATTGGTTGACAGAGGGGACGCGCTTGAGTTATAATTTAATGCAAAATAAATTAATGTAATCCTATATGGATTGTATACATAAGAATTTGTTAAATTTATGCACTACAAGACTATGAAATAAATGTGGGACAAGTTGAACAATAGCTATGAAGGTGATGGTAAAGTAAAACAAGACAAACTACAAGTCTATAGAATATAATTTTAATCATTAAAAATGAATGAGGATGAGTATATAACAAATGTTTTCCTTAGAATGGATAAAATAGAAAATATCATGAGAGTTCTTAATGAAACTGTAAAGGATTCCACTATAGTTCAAAGGGTGTTGAGATCTATTCTTGTCATATTCAATGTCAAGGTATTAGCCATTGAGAATATGTCTAACCATGACCAATTAAAAATGGATCAATTACTTGGAACATTAGATGCCAATGAAATTAGAACCACAAAAGGAAAATCTACATCAAGGGAAGTAGCCTTTAAAGCATTTAATAAAAACAAAGATGTAACATACCCCCTTCTAATCTGAACCCACAACAAAGGTTAGAAGGAGGTAGTTACTAAGTTGACCCAACCTCCAAGTTACAATTATGTGGATGAGGTCTAAATTTTTCGATCTTTTTAAAATTCCTCAATCGTAAAATGAATGACATCATTCTGTTTGTCTAGTCGAGACCTTTCCAATGATATAAATTTTACGTTGACCTGACTTACAGATTGAGAAATAATTCCATTCAAATTTAAACCCAATGAGATCTGTCCACATCATCAGTGGTCACCATGTGACACACACGTAGTCTCCAACGTGGCACTCACATAGTTATTTTACCATCATCGATGAATCTGTGTATGGGCGCATTCTCTTGTGTAGTCGGGAGTCAGCTTACTCGATTGAAAATACAAATGTGGTTCAGAATGAAGCCCCGAACCCCAACTTACCGACCACCCTACATAACCAACTAGTACCTGGCCTCGACCTATAGTCGTGCCTGACTACACCACCGAGCTTGATTAGCTTGACCTCCAACTAGGGGTCCCACCCGACTAGCTTGGAATCGCTTCTTTGGTCAGGGGTGAACTCACATTGAGTTACATTTATAGTCAGAATTTCCCGACCCCAACTTAGCAAGTTCCACTAACAAATTTAAGCTAGTTTTGCAGGCCTTTCCTACTTATAAATTTTGCGAGCTCTTTTGACCTCTACCTCGGCCAGACCTTAATCGATCCTTCTGCTTGCACAATATTGAAGATTACAACTTCGTAAACTCTTCCTTGCCCCCATGGCAATGGACAACATGGTATGATACACCCATGTTATCAACGAAAAAATGTTGAAGTGCATGAGTAATTTACCCTCAAAGTTTGTTGGGACGTCATTAAATATTGGGCCATTAACGCACCCAGAAAATTCAAGGGCGTGCATCTAAATACACTTCACAAAACCATAAGGAACTTAACCAGTTTCCCAATATCATACATTTATATATAATCCCTTTTTAATTTATAATAGGTAGCATGCCAAAAGCATGTACAAAGATAATCAGAAATACATGCCAACATCCACTTTTAACAACATAAATAAATAAACACTAAGATTTATTTTAACAACAAGGGTTCTACCTATCCTTCATGCTCAAGTAAATAGATTAATATTAGGCCCACAATGACACAGAGTCCATATAACTATTGTAATCAAGCAACAAACCAACTTCAGACACGATAATAAGCATAGGAGTAAACCAGTTCCAATCATTAGCACAATCATGGTTAATCAAAATATCAATCAATGTAGAAACCTAAGATTCCTATTTTTACAGGGAGTAAACATTCTAGGCTTCTAAAATAATGCTAACACGGTACAAAAAGTGTCCATTTAGAAATCTATGACATACAGCGCATATCATCTTCTTAAATCCTATTGGTTCTTATAAAGTTTATTTTGGTTGTACATTTTTATTTTAGGGCCTATTTTAGACCTCAAAAATTCTCTAATTTGAAACCATAACCTAAATAATATTAAAGGATCTAAAAAGTTAGATGAAATTCGTAGTATGCATAGATCCAATCTCATCAATACAAGTTTGGGCTAAGAGGGAGAAACAAGAAACAAGAAAATTGAAGGAAAAAACCAATCAATTTCATTAAGGCGCTCACTGAAAGAAATAGCAATCGAATTCAAGGGAATGATAGCAATAAACAATCACAAAGTAATAAAAATCGTGATCATATATCTCAGCAACAGTGAATGAATATTTACAACAACAGACACACTAAACAAGTTAAAAATTAGCAGCAGTCAAGGAAATTCTATAGCAAAGTTTTAAACAACCTAAAAGATCGGACAATAAATTATCAAAATCCTTACTCCCCTGAAAGACAAAGTCATAAAATACCCAGAAGATCACATCCTCAAAGGTAAACTATTCCTAGATACAGAAATTTCTTCTATTGTTACTATTATTCTTGCACAAATTTTGGCTACAAAGCTATGAATTGTAAAACATATCTCATAAACAATCACATAAGAAATAAAAGAAATGCATCTTACTAGTGAAACCGAAATAGCATATTTTCAAATCCACGTAGAAATAATCTCAAGAACAGCAATACATTTTCTCCCTTATTTGATGTTATTGAATGTTATAAATGCCATAACTTTGGCCATAAAGCAACTGAGTGTAGAATCAGAAATTTCAAACCCAATTCTCAAATAAAACAAATACAAGAAGAGCCCAAGTTTTGGAAGAATAAAACGGAAGAAAAGAAAGAATGATGCTTTGTCTTATATGCCCAAAACCAAAACATCTACCGATATGTAGATAGTGGATGCTCCAAGCATATGACTAGTGATAGGAGTAAGTTATTGTCACTAAACAAAAATAAATCTAGTAATGTTACTTTTGGTAATGATGCTTCAGGTAAGATCATAGGAAAAGGCGCAGTGAGCCTATACAATCGAATGGTTAAAGCTCAAGACATTCTTTTTGTAGATAGACTCAAGTATAAATTGTTGAGTGTGAACCAAATGTGTGACAAAGGGTATGATGTTACTTTTCACTCCCAAGTTTGTGAAATAAAGTCAACAAACACGGGAAAATTAGTAGCAAAGGTTGTGAGAACCTCAAATAATGTATACATTCTCAAGAAAGAAAATGAGAAGTGTTATTTGGGGAAACTTGATGAGAGTCAGTTATGACACAAAATACTACGACACATGAATTTTTATCATAATATAAAGCTCAAGAAAAAGGAAGCAGTAAGAGACTTGTCAAAAATTACAAAGACAAACAATGAAATATGCAAGTCACGCCAAATGGGGAAGCAAACTCGAGTGTCATTCAAAACAAAAGAACATTCATCAACCATACATTTACAACTAGTCCATACCGATTTATATGGGCCTTCAAAAATTGAGGCTCCAAGTGGTGAGCGATACTTCACACTACTTATTGAAGATTACACCATACTTGGTTTGCATTCTTAAGAGAGAAATCAAAAGCGTTTGAAAAGTTCAAAATTTTCAAAGCCGTGGTTGAGAATCAAACTTGCTGCAAATTAAAGTGTTTAAGATCAAACAAGGTGGGGAGTTTACTTCAAATGATTTTGATGAAATTTGTGAAGAAAATGTCATAAAAAGACAATTTAAAATTACATAAACTCCTCAACAAAATGGAGTGGCTCAAAGAAAACAAAATAATGCAACAAATGGAAACAGAAATGATGGATGAAAGAAATCTGCCACAGACATTTTGGGCTAGAGTTATTCATATAACAGACCATATTTTAAACAAATCACATCTCAGGTTAAGTAGCGACAAGGCACCTTTCAAAATGTATCATGGAAAACCAACATAAATAAAACACTTCAAAGCCTTTGGCATCAAGTGTTACATCAAAAATAATTATGATAAATTGGGTAATTTTGACGTTAGAGTTGATGAAGAAAATTTCTTAGGATATTCCACTAAGAGCAAGGACTATAGATGTTATAATAAAGGGTTGCACAAAATAGTTGATGGCATTGATGTAAAATTTTATGAGTAATTACCTTTCAAAAGAAAGTAAACAAGATTCATTAATCTAGCTAATCAAACCATCAATGAAGAGGAAGGAGAATAGCTTCAAGAAATATGAAAAGAGGAATAAAAATAGGTAGAATGCACTCATCCAAAATCTTCTTCAAGGTATGTACAAAAGAATCGCCCTAAAAGACAAATTATTGGTAATAAGAAAGTAGGAGTTCAAACTAAAAGAGAACTAGTGGGCACCTCTAGTCAAGCACAGATTGCAATGTTGTCCATGAAGGAACCTAAAAACTTCTCTCAAATAAGTCAAGTATTGGATAGGTGCCATCAATGTGAAATTTGATCAAATTGAAAAGAACTAGACTTGGGAATTGACTACAAGACCAATAAATAAGAATGGCACAGGTAAAACAATGGGTCTTCAAGAAAAATTTAAATGAGAATGGACAAGTTATTAGAAACAAAGCCAAAATAGTGTGCATAGGTTATCTACGGGTTGAAGGAATAGACTTTGAAGAAAATTTTGCTCCTATAGAAAGGTCGGAAGCAATTAGAATGTTTCTTGCATTATGTTGTCATAAAAAATTCAAATTATATCAGATGGATGTGAAATCAACATTCTTGAATGGAGAATTGAAGAAGAGGTGTGTATAGAACATCCTAAAGGTTTTTAGCTACCAAACTATCCTGATGATGTATGCAAGTTGAAAAGGGAATTATATGGACCAAAGCAAGCACCAAGGGCATAGTATTCCAGATCAAACAAATATCTACAAAAGCAAGGCTTCAAAAGAGGGATAGATGACAGTAATCTATATATAAAATTTGATAATCACAATCTTTTGGCTTTTTTTGTTTATGTTGACGATATAATTTTTAGCAGTAATGTAGATTCATTAAGTCAAGAGTTTGTAGCTAAAATGAAGATTGAATTTGAAATTTATAAATATGGAGAACTCTCATTTTTTATTGGTTTGTAGATTACACAAACTACAAAATTCATGTTCATTCCCCAAGGAAAATAACTCACAAAAATATTGAAGAAATTTGGAATGGAAGTGTTCACCTGTTGGTACTCCTATGGTCATTAGTTGTAGCTAAGAAAATATGAGTCACTAGATGTTAATTAAAAAAAATTCAGATCAATGATTGGCAGTTTTTTGTATCTAATAGCCTCTCAAACAGACATTATGTACATTGTTGGTTTGGTCGCAAGATACCAAACAATTCCCAAGAAAAGCCACTTGCAAGCAACAAAAAGAATTTTAAATATTTAAAAGGCACAATGGACTATGGATTGTGGTATCCAAAGGGTAAGAACATTTTATTGACTACATACACAAACATAAATTGAGCTAGCAGTATAGATGATTAAATTTTTGTATTAATTGTTAAATTTTAGCGTAATACTAATTCATCACCCCCCTAGTATTATCTTGTTTTCCAACAACTGTGTCCAAATTGATTTAAGATAGGCACACATTGTTCGCCAAATGATGGAGAACATGGACCCTATAAATAATAACTCCATTGCTTCCAATGACAAATAGGAAAAAGCCAATAGTCATTATGTCTTTCACTAATTTCAATGTTCATTAAAGCAATTAGAATTTTAGGAGTTTGTAAAGTTGCATATATGTAAGTATATCTACAAGAAACTTGTGGATGGATTAAATATAAACTTTTGAAAGTTATGTTTTGTGGCTTTTAAGAGCTATTAATCATGCTTGAAAATTCAAAACAGATATTTTTTAACTTTGTTGTTTAGCTTTGTTACAACTTTTATAATATATATTTTACAAGTTTAAGTTTAAAAATAAAAATAAATGACAAAATGTTACCATGATTACCTAAGTGAAACAAACCATTAAATTCGTCCACTAAAAGCAAAATGGAGTATGTTGTCCCGGCTATGGGTGCTAGCATTTAAAGGAGGTACGGGGGTGGGCTTCACACTGGGCAAGTGGCAGCCTAGTCCCGCCACCTGTACAAGACCATTAAAGGCTTGCCACCCCTTTCGCTTCACATTGAATCCGGGTAGTGTTATTCACCGCAAGCAAGCCGCTCTTGGCATTCAGCTTCGCGCGCACTCTGTAACTCCGGCCTCCGGGAAGCAGCTACAGGATATAGGTTCGCACATGGCGTGGAGTGTGGTCACACAGTATATTTACAGCGCAATGGGGAAGGTAAAGCATTTCATTTCGGTTGTTTTGGTTATAGTTCAGCTTTGGGTTTCTCTGTTATGTGGTTTGCAGAACTGTGGACGCCGCAAAGGGTCACGACGGCAAAGGCCTCGGCCTGCGCTTCTAACCATGTTGGTTCCTTCTGAGGATTCTCCCCATAATTATTTTCATCTCCCCCTCGCTCCAGAGCTCTCCTTTCGCTGCTGTTGGAGGTTCACACCTTGGCCTGTAATTCTGGTAGCCCTGGTCCGTTTTGGTGAATTTCCCGTGCAATTGGCACATTCTCCTTCTGCTCCTGGGTCTTCTAGTGTCATCCTACCTTTTTTACCTCAGCCTTGCCAATTTCAGTCAAGCCACAGCTCCCCACGCCATCTCTCAGTCAATACCTGTCTGCAATGCCAAGGGAAAGGCTTCGCTTTAGCAGCCGCAGGGGCGGGTCTCGGGGAGGAGCCAGGGGAAGAGCCAACCCACAACGCTCCTCCGATTCTTCGTCGGATGATGTACGTAGCACCTGGAAAGGCTGAGGGAGAGGACGTGGGCGGGCTCGTGCCTCTGTTTGCGAGCACATCTCTCATCCCACAACCCAGTTCAGCTTCCCGTGCCTTTTGGATACCGATACCTATTATGTCTCTGTTAAAATTGAGAAGTGCGAGCGTGTTGTCCCTCCACCAGTTGCAAAGGAGCACAGGCCTCCTTCTCCAGCCATGGGTCAACAAGCTCTGCCTCCTGCTCAAAGCATATGTCAACCAGTTCAGCCTCCTGCTCAAAGCATATGTCAATCAGTTCAGCCTCCTGCTCCAGTTCTGGGTCAGCGAAATTTGCTCGAGACAACAGCGGGTGTCGTGGCGGGTCCAAGTGCTCTAGCCGAAGACGACGCGCCCTACACTGACTCAAGCGAGCCGGACCAATATGGCTACAGGGTGGTGGAAGAGCAGCCATCCACCTCAGTGGACGACTGAGCCAGTTTTCAGGACCCTTGGGTGGCGGGTATGGCACTGTAATTTTGTTCATCTGGTTGGTCATGTTCTCTGTTTTTACAGCGCAATTTTTCCTTGTAAAGCTGACGCTCTGCTCAGCTCCTTGCTGGATAATCATGGTTCTTAAGTGCGCTTTTGTCTACAGCTACTTAGTCCGAAGTAATAGTCTGGGGATATGGTTTTTTGAGTCTGTAATTGGGAAAATGTCTGGGTTACTAGGTTCATCTTTCGATTGGTTAGAGTTTTTTAGCAATATGTTGGTCTTCTAGACTTGGGGGGTGACAAATGCCTGTCTGGATATGTGTCTCAATGTGCAAAATCCATCTCTGTATGGTGAAATCTTAGGCATGCCTCATTGTAACTTTTTGTAGCTTTTTTGTACAATAATAGAATTAGCCTAATTTACAAAAAAAAAAAATGGAGTATGTTGAAGAATATGGTCATCAATCTAAGTAAATATTCCCACTCTACAACTTCTAATTCATAGGATGTCAATAAACTTTGTCCAAGCATATTGGACATGGACCTTGGAAATCAGAAATCATTTCCTTCTAATGTCGGATGAGAAGAATCCTATTGAAATATGTAAGTAGGTTCGGTCTTCATAATGACATATGTAATCATGATTTTATGTATTTTATGTAATAATAAAAATAAATTTATTATTGTTGATCTTGAGGCATGGGTTTCATGCTCAAGAAAAAATATTTTTAGGTCAAGCTCCTATTGTGAGCTCTTATGATTTGTTATTGAGTCATCAAGTCATTTGAGTCATTGTCATGTATGAGAGACCCATTTGGGTAAGTTACATATTGTAAAAGAAAATTTATTTGAGTCAAAATAGAATCAAGTAATCCTCCAAGACCAAGTCAAAATACATGCAACAAGTCGGTCTTCTCCAAAGACAAGTTGGCCTAAGAGACAGTTACAAGTCGGCCTATTGGACATTGTGACAAGAATCCTATATATACAAGGCTAGTTGAAGACTTTGGAGAGCATAAAGGCATATCACAGAAGTTCGATGATTGTACAAGCAAGGATCTCACATCAAGCGAAGAAAAGGAGGACAAGAAAGAAGGTTTTGTAGTGTTTTCTTCTCAAATATATATGAAAATAACCCACTTAAGATTGTGGATGACAAACAATCTCAACAATATAAATGGTTGTTAAACATTGTAGATCTGCAGCAACTGATAGAAACAAAACCTACCAACGTCTGGATCTATGCCACAATCATAGTTAAACAGCAAAAAGAAATAGTAATAACTCCAATCATCCAATGGAAACCAGATATACAAAGAATAGTTTTATTATAACACTTGTGAAAGGGACAAATAAATGTTACCAATCCCCCTCTATGAGATGGGTTCTTGGCTATCCTCAAATGTCTTGAGATTATGTAGAGTCTCACTCCTCTATAATGTATAAACCCAGCAAAAATATGGTGTGCGACAATGAAAATAATCAGAGTTACAAAAATGAGTGCAACAATGAAAATAATCAAAAGTGAATAATGAATGGAAAACTCTTCTATTTATAAAAAAATATTGAGCTATTCTTGAATAATAAGCAATAATAAAATATTATTGATCTCATTCTTGGAATAACCACTTGGAATATTTTATTATATTTATTTAGGAGGGAAAAAATATTTAAACTTTTATTTAGAAATAATTAAATAATAAATGATTTATTTATCATCCAGGAATTAGTTAAGGAATAATAAATAAATAAGGATTTATTTAATTATTCCTAAGGGATTTAGTCAAATTTGACAAAGAATAATAATTAATTATTCTTGTAGAAAAATAGGATAATTAATGATTTATCTATTTATTTTTCATGATTGGGTCAAATATGACAAGGAATAATAATTGAACAATGGTTTAATTAATTATTTGTAGAAGAAAATCAAATAAATAGTGATTTATTTAATTATTCTTCATGGTTTTAACTATAAATTACTTAAACCCGGATGCGGGTGTTGGTCAGGCAAGCTTGTGATCTTATCACTGGCCACGCGAGGCTGTGGAGGGCAGCTGGCTCCTCATTATCCGAGGCAGCATTTACTCTGGCTCTTAAACGCTCGCCGCCAGCAACTGCAAACATTTATTCCTCGCCCTTATCGAATCGCCTGCCGGACGCTGTAATCCTGTACGCGATGAATGCAATGGCGATGATATTTATTGGCAAGACCCAATCGCTCAAAAACCAGAAAAACATTCAAGGTGACGGAGTTGGGCATGAAATCTTTTTTGTTGAGTGCCTTAGGGTGGCGAAGCTTAGTTTAACTGTCCTCAAGTTCGCTGTAATGGTACGCAGCAGAGGTTTGCCTCGACGCGGAGGGAGAATTGGTACTCGACCTGCTTTCGAAAGCGAGGAGGTGAACTCCTTCGTTCCCAGGGAGGCAATGACAAATTCATCTTCGTCCTCTGAGCAGGACTTTCTGATGCAGCCGGACTCCTACCTGCCTATTCGCCTCAGAATTCCTGGAAGGCTCCTACGCTCAGATGTCATTGTGAATGTCTCGATTTATCTCTCGGAGGCAGCACCTAAGGAAAATCCCTCCTCCTCTCAGGCCCCTGTAGAATTACAGGCAAACGAAATCTTGTTGGGAGACATGGAGGGAAGGGTCTTCCATATGCTCCGTCCTCTCTCTGCTATCGCTCCGACGTGTCAGCAACAGCCAGCCCAAGTCCAGGAGAATTTGAGCTCTGTCTCTCCTGAGCAAGAAGCTCTGCTTCCGGCTAATAATACCCAGGCTAGAGAGGAAACCCACAATGCAATTCAGCCGGACCTTGAGGAACAGCTTCAATGGGACGAGGAGATGGCGAATTGGCTTGACACATCAAGCCCAAAGCGCCTGTCGCCACCAGAGGAGCCCAGTCGCCCGGTCTGAGTCTCCATGGTCGTTTTTTTATCCAGGTTTTTGCCGAGTTCAATCAATGTATTTTTTGTTTAACAGATTGATCGTTCCCACTTCTCTTTCTGACCTTCACCTGAAGGTTTGTCTTTGTAATTACAGTGTCAATGGTAGAGTTTACAGGCTTAAGAGGGTCTGGTTGTTTTTTGTTTTTTGGATTGCTATCCAAGAGTCTGGTTTTTACATGTCCGTTGTCCAAGCATTACAACAGGGACAATATCTGGTAATAGGGTATCGTTGGACAGACAGTCGGTCTCAAATGTTTTTGCTAGAGGGCTGGGCAATGCCCCTCTCGAATGATGTAACTCCTGTAAATACTTTCTCTCCTTAATATAGATTAGACTTTACTTAGAAAAAAAAAAAACTATAAATTACTTAACAAAGCTAGTTTATTAAGTAATTTCTCACAGTGAAAGCAACTTTACTATGGTAAAACTGGCTTTACATGGTGTATTTCGATCCATCTAGTAAATTAGGCTAGATGGTCAATTTTTTGGTGATAACAGATTTCCCTCCAATGTATGAGTGTTAGAAGCAAAACGTATGACCAAAGTATGTTCTAAAGAAACAATCACTAAACAACACAAGGGAGTCAGAGAGAGAGGGAGAGAGACCAATGAAGTTGAATTTGAAAGAGGATATGGATAAAGGGGGCGAGACTAATGCATGTATCCTTTTATGTTGTGGTATCGGACCTCACTGAGGCAGGGGAGGCATATCCATACCCATTGAGATAACTTAGTACAAAAATAATGGTTCACCCAGAAACATAAAACTGAGTAATGAAGTACATATTGAATGGTACATGACATGCTACATAAGAACCAAAAAATAATACATTGTGTCCCATATACATAATGCACCTAGAAAAATATGAGTCAGGACTGAATACAATAATATCTGAGTACATGAGATACAAAGCCTATTCCCTCAAAAAATGGGTGGGGGGGAGAGTAGAACAACTTGAGAAGCCCTGTTGAACAAGGAAGGGCTCTACAAAACTGAATGGATCTTCTGGAGGAGACGTGCATGCTATGAACACTGCGATCAATAGGAACCGAACCCATCAACTCTACGGAACTGCATCTGAGGTTGTAGCATAATAGGTATGCATTCGAGCATGTGGGGGGCTACTTGAAGGGCCACCCCCTCATGAGGTCTGAAACATCTCACACACACCTAGGAATCACTAGTACAATCTGATGAATCACTGGACCATCAAGTGTATGGATCACAAACATGAAACAACCAATTCAAAGGGAAATAATGAGACCCTCTGATCAATCCAAGGCATCGAACAAGAATAGAAGTTGGAACCAGGATACACTGCCCTCTAGGTTGTTCTTCTGGAATAAATGAGTTGATGTCGACAGAATAGGGCCCGCGATAGATGAGGCAATAAAAATCCTCAACTAAATCACGAGGGAAAATAGTAATGTGACTCGTGGACTGACACAAGGGATAATGGGGAAAGTGGTATTGAGGGACAAACATACGACTTCCCTTGTTAGAGCATAAAGTGTATGGTTGACTTAGCAGCGACTGACTCAACTCTGGAGGGGATGGGGACAGTATTACTGGAGGCAAAAATGGACAACAAAGGATGACCGATATGCAAATATAGATGGAATAATGTGACATGATATGATGGGACATGAATTAGACTACAAGAATGCAAGTGTGACTCATCATGGATGCTCTGAACAAGGGTGACTCGATGACGTTGCCACACAGACTAGGCCCGGTGGAGACCATCAAAACATGAGTAAATGATGGTTACTGATGACGAACGTTGACATATGGTACGAAAAGTATTAAGAGGAGGTGGACCTCAAAGTACAAGTGTCTCTTTATGACAAAATTCGATTTTGAGAGGCGACGAAGTGACCTTTCATGGAAAAATGGTTTCCTGGTGAAGTATCAAATCATCACAAACTGAGGAAGACCCATTATAGAGCTCAGTGAGAGATTTCCAACGATGCTAACGGTTTGTCAAACTGAGCTACGATCTAGTCACAATGGGCGATAGAAAAATTAGGGGTTTTTCTATGAAACGATGTTTTCCCTCCAATGTGGATTCATTTGCTAAGTGAGTTGTGTTCAATTTGGAGAGGAGGAAAAGGCCCTAAACCTTGTGGAGATTGCAGCGGACAAACTAACTGTCAGAATCAAGATCTGCGACTTTCAGGTAGGTGGTCTTACTCATCTCTTCAACAGGGAAAAACTTAATAACCCCCTAAAATTTATATGTATAATAAATGGGTGAATCCCCATGATACAGAGAAAAAATGGAAGGCGATTTTATCAATAATATAATATGTATATATATAAATTTTGGTGAATCTCTCACCAGATTATATTATCTTGTAAAATCATGGCGAATCTTTCACTAAATTATAAAATCTTGTAAGATCTTGCCAAATCTTTCATTGAATAATAAAACATTGTGAAGTCTTGGCGAATTTTTTGTTAAAGTATGAAACCATATATGATAATAGGAAAACATATTCATTAAACTGTAATATACTAACTTAGATATTTGGAAAAAAAGAAACATAATTTTCTCTTCCTATAAACAATGTTGCAAGCTTTACTGGGCTTGTTTGTCAATGTTCTTACTGTACACTCTTGCATATCCCTCTATTAGTTTTGATAATATTCCACCACAAAGTTCTTGTATGTGTTGATCTTGACCACCACTTCTGTCAAGGTAGGAGAGATTAATATTTTCTCTACCACTTCTCTCAAGCCACGAGAGATTAATGTTTGCACAAATCATGGCATAAAAACACTTATTGAGTTTAAATATTTTGTTTACTAATAAGACGCAAAGACTTTGTATTGCTGAGAACTTTAGATCACAGATTCAATTAATTTTTTTAATCCAAAAATACAAAAATTATGGAAGCCTTATTCCAAAATAGAGATGCCTACCAAGGCATTCAATCAATATGAAAATATTAAACATTTAAACATCATTTATAATTATAATTAAAAGATATATTTAAAGTTAGGGATGCTTTCAATAATCGTGACAATTTGATGAGCAATGAGGATAGTTGTACAGGAACCGCTCCTCTTTTTGGTAATTTGGGAACATGAAGGAAGCATCACTTTGTTTGGAACATTTTAGGGAATTTGGAAACTTTGTGAGAGTT
>APFE031537761.1:4967-35439 GCA_000404065.3 Pinus taeda | reverse complement strand
TATTAGGTTCAAATACTATGTAGCAATTCCAATATGAAGTAGAGCTAAATAAAATTTAAAATGCATTATTATCCTTAATATCTTTGTCCATGGTAATTTAAAATAATTTTTTAAATATTTAATATCATAAATTTAGTTGTTGTTATTATGGTTGATGTTGTTATTATTATTATTATTATTATTATTTAACATATATTTGTAGTATTTAGAAAAAATACTATGTATCAATTCCAATATGAAGTAGAGCTAAATAAAATTTAAAATGCATTATTATCTTTATTATCTTTGTCCATGGTAATTTAAAATAATTTTTTAAATATTTAATATCATAAATTTAGTTGTTGTTGTTGTTGTTGTTAAAAATGTGTATTTAACATATATTTGTAGTATTTAGAAACTATTACCAAAGTGCTAATATTGTTGACCTTGTTATTCAAAAGGACTAATATTGTTGTTCTTGTGATTCAAATCAATATGAAGTTGTTTTTTTTGGGAAACCATGCAAAAAAGCTTTTTAATAGGGCCATGACCATTGTAGTGGCATTTGTTTAAATGAGCAATTTACTATCTTATAACATGTTTTGTATTATGTTTTATTAAAATGGAAATTTCAACTTGAATTTAAGTTTATTGCAACTACTTCATTGAATTTTCTATTTAAAAAAAATATATTACATACATATTTGTATACTTAATTTTATAGTATTTTATTTATAGATTTTGGAGTAAGATTTAAAATTGTTTTTGGTTGGTTAAGAATTTGTTTTCTTTATATATCTAGTTGGTCAATTTGTATAGCTTAATTTTTCTTGAATGATGATGATAAACCAGCTCACATTCACGCATAAGAGTTAGTGATCATTGTCCTCAAAGGTGGTTCACAACTAATTTATTATAAGTTTTTCCACCTTAAGAAAAAGTAATTTTTGTGCATACAAAAAATTACTAAAGAAAACACATATCTAGGACTGCCAAGTTTCTCTAATTATTTCTAAGCCTCCAATGATGTCAAGGCTCTTCAATGAATAAAAGCCCAATATTCATAAGTTCAGTAACAAGCCCTACTTTTATTGGTAGTTCATTTGCGTCATCACTGGGTGCTCTCAATAGACTATTGTAAACAACTTCCATTTTATTTGGAAAATTAATGGTTATCCATTTTGTAGAAGATTCAATCCCTCCACAAATATGTTTTTGGTTGGTTTCTTCTTTGTTAAAATCTCCAACAATACTATTCCATAACTATATACATCCCTTTTTGATGAAACTCTTTCACCCAATCCATATTGGGCAAAATGATTCAAACCATTTTAACAAAAAAATTCAAATAATAAATTTATAAATGTGAAAAAAAGTAAGACATGAATGCATAAAACTAGCCAAAAAGTCATACCTAGGGAAATATAACCAATGGATTCTTTAAGTGTATGTGAAAAAGTCATTGAATCTATAGCGTTTGCAAAAATTATTCTTACAATACCAAAGTCTACTATATACCATGTCATGTCATCTCCTAAAATCACATTACTCGATTTTAAATCACAATGTACCACTTGCACAAAACATTGGTGGTGCAGATATGCCAAACCTTGAGCTATGTCTATGGCGATGTGTAGTGTATGGTTGAAGCTCAATTGACATACATCTTCACCAAGGTATAACCACTTTTCTAATATGCCATTTTGCAAATAAGAAAATACTAAAGCTTTGATATCAAGGTTTTAACAATAGGTAATGATTCTAATCAAATTCTGGTGTTTAACTTTTCCCAACTCATTACATTCACTGATATAACTTCAGTGAGCCTCTTCATTTTGAAAATTGAGGACCTTGATTGCAACCAACGTGCCATTGATCAAGACTCCTTTATAAACTAATCTAAAACTACCAACTCCTAACAAGTTCGCACCACTGAGCTGGTTAGTTGCAGAAATAAGTTCTTCTTGTGAAATTCTTGGAGGGCCTAAATTCCAAGGAATAGCTTTTGTAATCTCGAGGAAATATCTCCTCAAACATGTCCCTTTCCATGTTGCCAAATTAAGAATCCAATGAATAAAATGCATATTACAACAACACAAATGCCAAAAGGAATTATTACCCTTTTCACAAACCAATGATTATTGTGAATATTGGCAATAGGTGATGGACATGGTGGAAATTGTACCCATTGTCTACTCAGACCGAGATATCCCATGAATGCTCCACTCCTATGTCTTCGAAAAATCCTGCCTTTGGGAACCTCCCCCTTCAACTTAATGAAAGATAAGTTCATATGGTGATGCATTTTAAGGTTTTCTAGGGACATTGGTATTGTGCCTGATAAATTGTTGCTAGAGAAATCAAGTCCTCCTAAAATCTTATTTTCTCAAGTGAATCAAGAATTGGGACATCAAATGAGTTCAACGACAGATTGAGATATTATACTTGTGCGCATCTTTCAAGTTGGCTTGGAATAGAACCCGTTCACGGATTGAAAGAAACATTTATTTGTTGAACCATGGTCATTTTGCTAATTTCCAAAGGCAGGGGACCTTCTAATAAATTTCTAGACAAGGTGAAGAAGAAGTGAAAATTTGGAAGACCTGCAACTGTTCGTGGTATATTTCCATGGAACCTGTTGTGAGCCAAGTCCAACACCTCCAATCTCACTCAATCTCCTATGTTGGGGGATATGTTTCTAGATAATTTGTTTTGATCAAGGTAGAGGTGTCTCAGCTATTTCAATTGACCCAAAGAGTGAGGAATTTTCCCATAGAACTTGTTTTGGCTCAAATATAAGAGTCCTAATGTTTGTATCCTTCCAATTTCCATTAGGATATTTCCTTGTAACTTGTTTTTCCCCAGATACAATCTTTCCAACTTTTGAAGTCTGCCAAGTGTTGAAGGAATGGATCCATTGAATATATTCCACTCTAAATTAAGGTATGTCAGATTAGCGATTTGCCAATCTCTGGTGGTATTTTTCCACCTATTTCATTGTGGCTCAAATTGAACATAGACAGTCGGGAAATTTGTTCAATGGAAAAATATAGGGTGTCAGTAAGGTGATTTTCACCTAAGTGTATTTGTTCAAGGAAGGAGCAATTAGTTAGAGCAGTAAGAATAGGTAATGTTGTGTTGATACCACTTACGAGTTGATTTCCTCCTAAAAAGAGGCATTCCAATCTGAATAGCTGACCCAACTACACAGGAATTTCTAGGATGCAAATAAAAGATTGGGGCTCAAGTATATGCAAGCCTATAGCTTGTTACATTGGGGATTTTTGAGAGCTAATTGTTGATTGCGGTTGGAAAAATACCAGCAATCTCATTCTTGCCTATGCGTTGGAGGGTAGCAACAAAGTAAGAAAAATGAAGAAAAATATCCTTGAGCCATACCATGAATATGGTCTATAATTAATAATGTGTTTAAACTTTCATACTCAATAGCCAATGCATGGCAAGAAAACCATATGCACATAATCTAACATTAAATTTTAATATTGTCAATCACTCTGTAGAATGCAACATGGACAGCATTGGTGGCCAAATAGAGACATTCCAACAATTGTTTGCCTTTGTGTCAGTTTACAAAAATAAAAAATTGGTACAATTGGATACAAAAAATAACCTACAACTACTTATAAAATAGTCAGATATATCTCCATGCAGCTAAGGTTTAGTGGCAAGTCCAACTGCTTGTTGTGAAGATAACTTAAGTTCAAATCCTGACAGGTGGGCTCCAATAAAATTTTCATATGAGACTGGTGAAAGTCACAGCAGCCTTGAAAACAAATGGATGGAGAGAAAAATTAACGAGTCCCCAACTCCCCACTATAAGCCCAAATGTTCCTGTTTAAAAAATAACAATTCAGTTAAAAACTCAATTATTGCAATCATTGGACTGGAAATTGTGGAGAATAAGAACAAGAAAAAAACATAACTTTATAATGAGAATATGATTTAAAAGGGGGATGACTTTCAAGTGAAGTCTTTTCCACACCATTCATTTTTTCTTCGCAAATTACACAGCTTCTTCAACTTGAGAAATCTTGGGAATAAGATATCTTTCTGCGTATGCGCATTGCCATAATCCAATCCAAGTTGAAGCCTCTAGATTTCCAAAGCATTTGTTGAATCTAAAATTATCGAGTGTATTTGAAATCTACCAACTGCACCAAACGGCCACTTAGAATGACACTTGTCTGCTATGTTACTCCCAATGTCTCCAAACTTTTTTGTCATAACCAAAAAAGAGGACCAAAATAGTAGAACTAATACAAAAACTGGTAATTATTTGATTGCCACACAATTTTTAATCAAGGAACGAAAGGTCCATAGGATATCATCTGGAATTTGTATCTTCTAACATCATATATTGGACTACTCACAGTCAGAGTTGGGCTTCTTTGTAGGAAATCAATACTAACAAAATGAAATTGGTTATTGAAATAATATATCGGAGTTCCTGTTGTGAACATTGAAACAAGCAGCCTCAGAGACAGTGAGACAGTTAGTAGATTCTTGTTTCTCCATGTTGCATGTTTCCTGTTGGGCTCATTTCATCCTTTACTCAGTGTCTTTAGTTCAATGATGTGCTTCATAACAATTTGTCCACTAGGCAGATTGTAACTCAAAGTAATTTGCATCAACATATTGTTTAACCCTCCATCTCAAAACTCTTTAGTAACTACTAATTGCAATGACCCCTTGTCAACCGAAGCATGTCAAAGCATGTCTACATGAAAGAATAATTTGCATTGACATATTATTGAGCCTTCCATCTAGAAACACCTTACTCTAGCATCTACTAATTGCAATGACCCTTTGTCAATCAAAGCACGTCTTCATGATTCTTACTGTGGAAACTGTTATGTTTAATGTCCATTAAGAGGGCATCACCAATAATCCCCACATGAGCATACCCTATCTTTTAAATGATGGAAATGATTTGCATAACTCACAATAATTTCTTGATTAGCAATCTTGCCTATAAGCTTTGTTGCACTGTGGAATTCATCACACACACAAAGGTTTTTTGTGATCCTTATAAGGGTTTCTGGGCTTTTGTGGATAAGGCCAAAAGAAATGGCTAACTTCTCGCTACGACAGTAAATAATGTGCTCTTTGACCTCTTCTTCAATGTCATGCAGCACAAAATTTGTGTTAGGAACATACCCTGCTTCTTTCATCTTCCCAGACAAGGTCTCCAACATTGCATAAATTTGACCAGACTCAAGGTGTGATCTGTCTCCTACAAGAAATTTATTGATCTACCTATTTAAATCAATCAAGCTGCATCCTAGTGACTTTTTCAGCTTTCTATTTTTCATCATTATTCTCACTTTTGTTACATCATCCCACCTGCCAACTGCAGCATATATGTTTGAGAGCAAAACATAATACCCACTATTTTCTGGCTCTAAATTAAAATGCTACCCAGCCACCTTTTCTATGAGCTCTATGTTTCCATGAATTCTACATGAAGCAAGCACGCCTCCTCAGACATCAGCATCAGGTTCTTAGTGGCATCTCATTTATTACGTTTTGAGCTGCATCAATAAGCCCAGCATGGCCAAGAAGATCAACCATGCAGGCATAGTGCTTGACCCTGGGCCTGATGTGATAATTTTGACTCATGCGATCAAGTATTGCCATCCTTCGTCTACAAGCTCGGCATGGCTACATGTTGACAAAACTGAAACAAATGTGATATGATCAGGCTTCATGTCTACATGTTGCATTCTGTAGAATATTTTAAGAGCATCTTCACCATAACCATGCATTACATACCCTCCAATTATTGCATTCCATGAGATCACATCTCTTTCAAACATTTCATCAAACAATTTGTTGGCATATCCTATACTCCCGCATTTTGTGTACATAGTTATAAGGGCATTCACCACCAAAATTCCTCATCAAGTCCATTTCTAAGTACAAAATCATGAATGGCCTTGCCCTGTAGTAAAGCTATAAGATAAGAACATGCCTGGAGAACACTGGCAATGGCAACAGAATCAAATTTCACCCCTTCCTCCAGAATTTGCCAAAAAACTTCCAAAGCCTCAAAGCCATGCCCATTTTGGGCATATACTGCAACTATTGTACTCCATGTGATGACATTAGGATTTACATTTGTTAGTTTCATTTCATAAAACAGATTCAAAGCCTCATTGCAACATTCATTCTGGACATAACCGGGAATCATGGCATTCCATGAAACTACATCTCTCTGGGACATGCCATTAAAAACATTGTGTGCATCATTTATGCTCTTGCATTTGGCATACATAGCTACTAGAGAATTCCCCACTAAAATTTTATGTGAAAATTCAACTCTTTTTATGTAATCATGAACTTCCTTACCCTGCTGCAAATCCACCAGGCTCACGCACATAGGGAGAATACTAACAATTGTAACCACATCCGGTTTCACACTTTCCATTTCCTTCCATTGAAACAATATCAAGGCCTTATCCTTCTCCCAATTCTACACATAACCACCAATAATTGAATTCCATGAGACAACATTTGTCTGAGGAATTTCATCAAACACTTGACGTGCATACTACACACTTCCGCATTTGACATACATCATCACAAGGGCATTACCCATAAACAAATCAGATTCTAACCCATACCTAATTACGCAGTGATGTATCTCTTTACCTTGCCATAAAGCAGAAGAGCCTAGGCTTGCACATGCCTTGAGAGCACAAGGAAATGTATACGCATCAGGTTGCAATTCATGTCTCGGCATCTCATAATAAAGTCCAAGGGCTTCTTCCCAAAATCCATTGTTGGCATACCCTCTAGTCATTGAATTCCATAAGGGTACATTTCGTTTGGAAATTTTGTCAAACATTTTTTGTGCATCCTTCATACTTTCACATGCACTATACATATTCACAAGTTTGGATTTCAAATAAAACTTTGTTGTAACCCATATAACAAAATGTGATTATGAGCTAACCTGCCATCTTCCAAGGCTTTCATTTCTGTTCAAGCTTGCAATAGATCAACATACATGTTAAATTCAATTTCTATCTCGTTATTCCATGTCACATGCAAAATTTCCAATGCCCTCTCCATCTTACCATCTTTACAAAGTACAACAACTTCATAGTTCATGAATGGAGGACTCCTGCAACCTTCTAGTTCATATTTTAGTGGTTTTGAATTGGGTTTTGTATATTCAAGCTAGCAATTTTTTCTCTTTCACCATGTGGTTTTTCATTGTTATTCATCCTTCCATTTCATTACCATTGCATATACTCAATCCCATAAAATATCTTTCTATTTTGCTACCATATATCCCAAAATGATCTATCTACTTCAATAAGATCTGATACTCAAAATCCTAGGGTATCCTAAATAGGGTATTGTGCTTATTTGAATTAAAATTAATTCCTGAATAGGGTGTTGTGATTCTCTGGATAAAATTAATTCCTGCAGCTAAGGCCCTCTTCATTGACCACTAAACATAGATTCTGTAGAGCGCCACAACTCGAGAACAAGTCACAAGATGACCAATCTCGAAAAATAATCAATGCATAAAACAAAGTCTTTGAAGCAATACACGCACAACTTCTAAAATTGACACCTAATACAAGGAGAAAAACAATGAAGATGCCAAAATTTCAACTATAACATATGTATGATCTCTTCCTTCTGAAACCATCTCCAAGAACAATTTTTTCATTGGTCATCAAGACACTTGTTTATTGGCAGGAAGCTCAACAATGAGGAGGATTGTATATGCAAATTTATATAGGCTAATAAAATTAAAAACCCTAAAACACCAGGTGATTTCAACCCTAGCCTCGATTTCCAAGAATGGTAGAGGGCGAAAGAGCCCCTAACCAGTGTCTTTCATGAAAATTGAGGGGATCCCCTAAGCAGGATCCCCATATTTATTAACACTCTTGCTGCCTTTCTAGACTAGGGGATCCTCCATTGAGGTTTCTATCAAAGACTCTTCAGCATCTAGAATGTCCCTATCTGGCAAATGTTCCCTTTGACCTGGATGACATCTTCCTTTCTTTTGATATTCAATGAGATTCCCAAGAGTTATGTTCTCCATGATTCGTACGAGCTCTTGTTTCCATGATGCCACAATGCATCTTCTTACCATGATCATATCTGCAAGGACTTCTAAAAGGATCCTTTTGAGAGGGATACCATCTCATTCATAATGGAGATCTATTACTCCCTTTTCCCTAATCCTTTATTCAAATTCCTTCACCCTTCCATCGATATAGTATTGTTCTATATTGTCAACCGTCCCTTTCCTTTCTGCGCATATTTGAGTTGTTTCAACTTGTCTTTCTCTATCTGACATAGAGACCTCAAATTGTTGCACAATTAAATTTCCATATCGTGAGGACACCTAACATCTTACTTATTAAGAACGTAGATGATTATTTTGATATTTTATTTCTTATATCTCCCAAATGAGATCTCATGAAGATATTTATTCTTTACTGCATGTCAGAGATTGCCTATCTTAATTTTTATATATCTCTTATCTGTCTCCTTTCTTACTACATAGAGATGAGAGTACTTTTAAGAGTTCCTTCTCATGAGTTTAAAGGAGACCTGTTCACTGACTTCCCTTCTCTATAAGGATTCTGTCAATCCCTTTTACTCCATGCAAGATAACTCGTCTATCCTATAGATCTCCTTGCATTCATGAAGTCATTTCAAAGAAAAATAATTACAAATCTTCAACTCGCATTTTCTTTAAGTGACACAGAACTCGCATTTTGTGTCATTCAAATGTATAAAAATCTTCAACTGAATGTAACATCCCTCCAAGGCCAAGAACGATCCTCCAAATGCAAGAACACTGAAGTCTGCAAGTAGAATAATGAGGATCTTCATGTCGGCTCGAAAATGAATTAAATTAAATAAATGGAAGTAACATTGGCTCAATAAAATAGTCACAACGGTTCATGATTTTATGTCGGCTTGCATATATGGACATAGCCACTATAAATACCCATCTAGGGTCAGCAAAAATACTCGAAGAAAAAATCTCGCATGCCTCTGAAATTTCTCATATAGGAGTAGAGCTGCAGTAGGGTTTGACTGCACCTTGTTTGGGTTTTAGGTGCAGTCATGATCTCAGGTATATGGAGCAGGAAGGAGGAATCTCAGACAAGTATGCAGCTCTGGGTGAGGATAGGATCTCATCATATCTCTGAGACCCTTCACATGATTGTAAGGTACAATTCTCGAATCACTATAATCTCGAATAGGACATGTTAAAATTGGCAACTAGGGCCAAACTCAATGTGGGTCATATTATTTATGGTAGTTGATATTTTTTCTAGATTCCTCTCATCAAGAGGTGTATGATTGATCTAACAATCATCTTATTCTGACATGTATTCATGGAGATATATTTTTTTTGTATTTCTTGACAATTTGTCAACGTTGGCTAGCAAGTAATGTTGTGTTGCACACCCCTAGCTAAACCCCAATGTGGCATATAAATAGAAGAGACCTTGAGGCATTAGTTCACTCATCTCATTCTCACACCTCTTCTCCTTGTATTTTGGGTATACAAAGGAAAGAGGATGCAACTCTCACGTGGGAAAGAGGACGCAGCTAGGGCACCATTGTGAGAGGACACAGTTAGGGCAGCAAGGACGTAAGAAGGTACAACAATCTTGTTTGGGGTGATTTAGGTCTATGTTGACCAGCATATTGCCTCCATTGACTGCGGCTTTGTGTGGGAAGCCTCTCCTAGGCTAGGGGCAGCCTGCGTTGACTTGTTGGAGAGTTGATTTGGGACAATGTTGACTGATTAGGGCTAGCTGCAGTATGTTGCATCATTGACTGGTGTTTTGACCATATTACATTGATTGTTTTGGGTTTCTTTCACTATTGTTGAAGACTGAGTTATCCTAGGTTGTCTTAGACACATTTGGAATTTGATTGATCGCCCTTGCTATTGTTGTTCAAGGGTTTCATTACTGCTATTGTAAATCACATATTTGTAATATTGTACTCTCTCTCTCTCTCTCTCTCTCTCTCTCTCTCTACTGAATTATTGAATAATATAGAAGAATTGATCAAAGGGTTTCCCCTAATTTGGGTTTGTCCCTGGATAGCACCACATCTTGTGTCTCTTTTCTTGGCTTGTCTTCTGTTGTTTTCATTTATGTTCTATCAATGTTTTACTTTCATGTTAATGTGATTGCTATACTAGAAATTGACATTAGGCTAATAAGAATAATTGAAGTAAATTGCTCTTAAGCATAGAACATACCATAATTTAACATGGTATCAGAGCTAAGGTGAAGACAAAGCCCAAGCAAAAGCAAGAGAAATTGCGAAGATAGTTAGAAAAAGTCAAAAGGCTTCATGGATTCCTCATCACACTTCCCCGCCAAAGACAAGCTCTGTGAGAAGTCTAACTATCATGGATGGAAGATGTCTCTTGATCTGACATTGGAAGAGCAGGAAATGTTGGAATATGTGAGAGGAAGAATTATGGAGCCTTCATCAAATGCACCGATTTCTACAAGGAACAAGTACACTAAGGGTGAATTCAAAGTGAAGAAGTTCATTCGGGACTCTATTGAGAAGCGTCTAGTTGCTTACATTTCCGAGTTGAACACCTCCAAGGAGATCTACAATAGATTGGTAAGCTTGTTTAAGTTAGTGATGCAAATAAAGTTTTGTTCCTCAAAAATAAGCTAAAGGATATTAAGAAGGGAAAGGACGAGGATATTCAATCCTGCTTCTTAAGGATCACTGAGATCAAGAATGATCTCCTATCAATTGGAGAAGGCATTGCTGACAGGGAAATAACTATCACTACTCTTGGAGGGCTCCCATATAAATGGTATGTATTTAGAACCACTCTTCTCAACAACGATCAAATTTCGGGATTTGAGGAATTGATGGCAAGATGCATTCAATAAGAGACAAGGATGGTGGAGCAATAAATGCCTTCAGGCAAAGGCAACCCCACTGCTTTCTCCTCTAAAGCCAAAAGGAGAAATAATTTTGGGTCTAAAGGTCACTTCAAAAGAAAGACCAAATCGAAGGGTGGAAGGAATGGAAGATGCTTCGCTTGCAATACATTTGGCCACTATTTGAGGGAGTGACCAAATAGGAAGGACACATCTCATGAAGATGATAAAAATCACTCTCAGGGAAACTCCAACCACAATCAAAAGAATGGCAGGTTCAATGGAAAAGGAAAGAGAAATGCGGGAAATCAAGGAAGTGGTCAACCCTCCAAGAAAGCAAGGAACTCCAGGTATGAATCAAATGTTTTTAACAATTATCAAGATGAATATTATTTTATATCAGCCCTCTCCATTACCTCTCCTCTGGACTCATTTGGAAATTGGCTTATTGATAGTGGTGCCTCAAGGCACTTCACTGTTTACAAGGAAGAACTCTCTAATCCGATAGAGAAGGAGACAAACTTGGAGATTATTCTTGGAAACAATTCCACCTATCCTGTAAATGGTATAGGGAATGTTACTCTTCAATTAAATCAGGGTAACACAATTCATTTGCAAGAAGTCTTATATGTACCTGATCTCAATAAGAACTTGGTGTCCATTTCGGCAATGGAAGACAAAGGCTACAAGATGGCCTTCATCGATGACAAGGTACATGTGTGGAAAAATAATTTTGAAGATGCTTTCACTCTTGGGTTTTGAGTTGACTCTTTATATCAAGTTGGAGGAAGTCTATTTGGATTCATGTCTTGTGACACAAATCTACAGTCTAAACTATGGCACCGAAGGTTTTCCAACCTTCATTATAAGGCTCTACCTAATGTGAGACAGGTGGTGATAGGGATGCCCGAGTTTAAAGTAGAGCAAGAAGGTGTATGTCCGAGATGTGCCGAAGGAAATATCAAAAGGGGACCATTCCCCTCTAGCCATCGTAATACCTCTGACATTTTGTAGTTGGTTCACTCTAACATATCTGGTATGATTCTTGTGAACTCTTTGGGAGGATATCTATATTATCTCACTTTTACAAATGATTATTCTCACAAGACTTGGATATACTTTTTGAAAAAGAAGGATGAAGTGTTCTCCTAGTTCCATCACTTCAAAGCCTTGATAAATAATCAAACCGAGAAGACGATCAAGATCTTAAGGACTGATAATGGGACCAAGTATGAATCCAATTAGTTTCATGACTTTTGCAAAGAAGCTAGCATTGAGAGGGAGACCACAACACCATACACTCATGAGCAGAATGGTGTGGAGGAAAGGAAGAATTGTACGATTATGGAAGTTGTTTGTTCCATGCTCCATGATCAAAGGCTTCCGTAGTTTCTATGGGCCGAAGCTACAAATACCGCCGTATATGTTCAAATCCGATGCCCTCATCAAGCATTGGATTCTAAGACCCCCGAAGAGATGTTCACTTGTAAGAAACCCGATGTCTCTCACTTTAGAATTTTTGGAAGTCTCGTATATTTTCATCTATCAAAAGAGAAAATAAGCAAATTGGGTGCATCCGGAAAGAAGGGAATCTTCGCGGGCTATAGAGAAAATTCTAAGGGCTATATAATATATGTGGCTAGTTAAAGGGAGGTCGAGATAAGTCATGATGTCACCTTTGATGAAGATATGGCTCTTAGCAAGGTTAACAATCTTCCTATTCTAACGAAAGATAAAGAAACTGACACCAGGAAGCTGGATGAGAAGGAAGATGAGACGATGCCCAATGTGGAAGAAATTATGGATTCTATTGATCCCCCTCTGCAAGAGCCTTCCTCTTCTAGGAAGAGGCCCTCATGGCTTAGGGGGACACTTGATGATGCCGAAGGACATATTGCACCCTGAAGGACTTTCCGTGAAAGTAAGAAGCCAACCAGTTATCAAGGATACTTGACCATTATGAGCAGCATCAGTCAAAATGAGCCTTCATCATTCGAAGAAGTCATGAAGCATAAAGTATGGAAGGATGTTATGAATGAGGAATACGAGTCCATCATGAAGAATGATGTTTGGGATGTGGTCCCCAGACCCCAAGACAAAACAGTTGTCACCTCGAAATAGCTTTACAAAATCAAGCATGGAGCTGATGTGAGTGTTGAAAAGTACAAGGCTCGCTTTGTTGCTCAAGGCTTCTCTCAAAAGGAAGGTGTAGATTATGATGAGATATTTGCACCTATTTCCTAATACACCACCATCTTCTCGATCGTAGCCCTTGCTGCTTCACAAGGATGGAACCTACATCATATGGATGTCAAGACCGTGTTCTTGCATGGTTCGATTAAAGAGAAAGTCTATGTGGAACAACCCAAGGGGTTTGAGATTCATAATCAGAAATCTCATGTATGCAGGTTGGAGAAATCCCTCTATGGGTTGAAGCAAGCACCCCGAGCTTGGCATGAGCGGATTGATAGCTACTTGATGAACCTAGGATTCACTAGGAGTGAAGCCGATCCAAACCTTTACTTTAAGGTTGAAGATGATAAGCCTCTGATACTGGTGTTGTATGTTGACGACCTCTTTCTAACAGGTGCAGACCCTCTCATTCACAAATGTAAGAGGGAGTTGGCTTCCAAATTTGTGATGAAGGACCTAGGAATGATGCACTATTTCCTATGACTGGAGGTCTAGAAAAATCCAGGAGAATTTTCCTATCTCAACGAAAATACGTGGTGAATATTTTGGAGAGATTTGGTATGGTGGACTGCAAGCCCTTGACTACCCTGATGGAGCTTAACTTCAAGAATTTATGCGGTAGAGCTTCCGGACCTTCTTTAGGAAATGCTTCTGAGTTTCATCAACTCATAGGAGAATTGATGTTCTTGGTGAACTCCCGTCGAGATATATGTTTTTCAATCAACACATTGAGCCAATATATGGTTGAGCCTCATCACTCGCATTGGATTGGTGCCAAGAATCTTCTGAGATATATTCGGGGCACAATCACTCATGGGTTTAGATACACTATCAGAGATGTGACGCTATGTGGATATTCTGATCTTGATTGGGTAGGCAGTTTGGTGGACTGAAAGAGAACTTTTGGGTGTTGTTTCTCTTTTTGTTTTGCCTTGATATCCTAGATGAGCAGGAAGCAGAAGTCGGTGGCTTTGAGCACTATTGAGGCATAGTACATTTGTTGCGAGTATGGCCTCTTGTGAGGTTTTCTGGTTGAGGAAGCTCTTCAGTGAGTTGTTTGGACATACATTGGGTACTACCGTAATCCTCTGTGACAACCAGAGTGGGATTTTTTTTGTCCAAGAATCTTGTATTTCTTGATCACTCCAAGCACATCGATATCAGGTACCACTTATACAGGATATGGTACAACGAGGAGAAATAAGGTTCCATCATATTGGGATTGATGAGCAGGTTGTTGACATTCTGACGAAGCCCCTAAGAAAGGTCAAATTCTTGAATTTTCGAGAACGACTAGGAGTCGTGGAGAGACCCTCTTATGAGGGTCATGTATGATGCATACATTGAGCTCTAGGAGCTCCTGGGCGCTTGGGGTACTTCTTGGAGTGACAAACAACCATAGGGTGACTCACCCTCCCTTGGTGATGCACTATGTACAAGGTGATTGATTCAACCTTTCCCCGTGATACCCTGTGGTGACATGTAGGCAGGAAGAGTGGTTCATTCTTCTCCTACTGAGACATCCTACCTATGCAGTTCGGGACTCATGGGAAGTACCTCTCATCTGGCCAATGAGTAGGGAAATTAGGATAGGGACCATAGTAGCACCAATGGATGCATCGTGTATCTATCATACTCCCTGTGCTAGGATGACATTGATCTGGGATTAATTGGAACTGATTTCGGGTCAGTAAGAGTGATATAACTCACTCTCTTTTGGAACTAACTTCGGGTCAATAAGAGTGGTATGACACACTCTCTTCATTGGGACTGACTTTGGGTCAGTAAGAGTGCTATTGAACACTCTCTTTTATTTGGGCCTGACTTTGGGTCAGTAGAGGATGGTCTGATACATTCTCGGTCATTTCTTCTTCTTCATAGTTCAGCAGAGCAAAGGGGAGAAGTGCAGAGAAATGCATTTGATGGTAGAGATAGTACTGACAATCAGATGGATTAGCAGATGGAGTTCTCCCTAGTTGAGAGGGAATGTTAAAATTGGAAACTAGGGCCAAACTCCATGTGGGTCATCTTATTTATGGAGGCTGATATTTTTCATGGATTCCTCTCATCAAGAGGTGTAGGATGATCATCCAATTCTAACATGTATTCATGGAGATATGAAATTATTTGTATTTCTCGACAATTTGTCAAGGTTGGCCAGCAAGTAAAGTTGTGTTGCACACTCCCAACTAAACCCCAATGTGGCATATAAATAGAAGAGACCTTGAGGCATTAGTTCACTCATCTAATCCCCACATCTCTTCTCCTTGTCTCTTGGGTATACAAAGGAAAGAGGACACAACTCTCATGTGGGAAAGAGGATGCAACTAGGGCGACATTGTGAGAGGACGCAATTAGGACAGTAAGGATGCATGAAGGTACAACAATCTTGTTTGGGGTGATTTAGGCTTGTGTTGACCAGCATATTGCCTCCATTGATTGTGGATTTGTGTGGGCAGCCTCTCCTAGGCTAGGGACAGCCTGCATTAACTTGTTGGAGAGTTGATTTGGGATAGCATTGACTGGTTAGGGCTGGCTACAATATGTTGTAGCATTGACTGTTGTTTTGACCATATTACGTTGACTGTTTTGGGCTGCTTTCATTGATGTCGAAGACTGAGTTCTCCTAGGTTGTCTTGGACACATTTGGGAGTTGATTGATCACCCTCGATATTGTTGTTCAAGGGTTTCATTATTGTTGTTGTTAATCACATATTTGTGATATTTTACTATCTCTCTCTCTGTTGAATTATTGAAGAATATAGAAGAATTAATCAAATGATTTCCCTAAATTGGGGTTTGTCCCTGGCTAGCACCACATCTTGTGTCTCTTGTCTTGGCTTGTATTCTATTGTTTTCATTTAGGTTCTATCATCATTTTACTTTCATGTTAATTTGATTTCTATACTGGACATTGACATTGGGCTAATAAGAAGAATTGAAGTAAACTACTCTTAAGCATAGAACATATCATAATTTAACAGGACAACAATGACTCTGGGTGACATAGTAAGTTGTGATAATGACTGTAAAGCCGTCACATATATCCCTGTAGTTTTGATCTAGGCATATATATGTTTATCTCAGTGATCTCACACTATTACAGTCTCAGCATATAAGGAGCAGCAGTAATCATTACAGTCTCGGCTTAAATGGAAAGTAAGATCTCAGTGTAGGAAATAAAGTAATCACAATTTCGGTGAACCTAATTCATGGCAGTCGATGCATATATGTGATGGAAATAATCTCAGAATCCTTACTGTCTTCATATAGCCTCGGTCTCACTGTCTCAGTTTAAGAAGCATCACATTGATCCTATCGTTGTCCTCACTGTCTTGGCACTTTTGTCATAAAGTACATTCTTTGATGCTCACAGTCAGCATGATGATGTTTCCAGCTAGGTTACAGTGATGATCCAAATATGGTGTAGCAGCAATGAAGCCCTTGGTGCATTTACCAAGGACGAAAATCAAGGTAACGATTATGATCTCAATGAAAAAGTCAAGATCACCTATGTGGAAATCTCAAGAGACAATCATGGTGCAGCAATGATGTCAACAGTAATGAAGATCTTAGTGAGGCAGAGGTGCAACAACGATGATGATCCTAGCAGTGATGAAGAAGAGGATTGACGTCTGGGTCTTGGAGAGGTAGATTGTATCAAGGGTCATGGTTTTGGTAATCGTCAATGGAATATCTATAAGAAGAATTTTGCATGGGTTTTCCTCTCCAAGAGGGAGAGGTTTTGGCCCTAGTGGAAAGCCAAGTATTTGTGTTCTTGTCACTTTTGTTTTTGGAAGTAGTTTGATGAGGTAAACACACACACTAATAACAGATGGAACATTAAGTTAAGATAAATTGTATAAATGCTTCACAAATTGTTATCATAGTAAAGAAGAATAACTTTATTATGTTTGCCCTAGATTCTTCAACATGGTATCAACTTCCTTCATAGAGAATATGATCATCTAAACTAATAATTACTCTCTAATGATTTCTTTAACCAAGTTCACTTATGTCACATACATCATTAAGTAATTATACATATAAAATCTCAACAGTAATGCAATAATGATATTAGGATCATAAAGAGACAGCCAAGCACAAACGAGACACAATTTTACACTATGAAAACCCAAACTTGGCAAAAGAGCCAGCAATCTTTTCTTGGAAGAAATTGTTCAATTCAGCAAAACTACAATCTGATTTTCCAATCAAATTGGCTACATAATCCACATAGGCAAAGTTTGGCCTTACTGTTGCTGCTAAGAATTTTGGTCAACCTCAGTCAACAGGGCCGAAACCCAGCCTACTGCAGCTGCCTAGAAACTCGGTCAACTGCCCAGGAAACTTGGTCAAATTGCCCTGATAGAGCTCAATTAACTGCTTCAGAAATTTGGGCAAACAGTGCCTCGGAAATTTTGGTCAAAGAGTGATCAACATTGGTCAAACTTTTGTCCTCTTCTCTCTCTCCTTCGCACATGTGAACTGAAAACAAATTAATTTTGTGTGAACTGAAAACAAATTAATTTTGTGTGATCTGAATTGATGCCAAACAAATGGAGGCCGATTTTGTATTTATAGTGGTCATGAGGTGCCCAAGGGGCACATCTCCTTATGCTGGACCAACTTTAAATTTCTTGGAAGCAAATTTGAATTAAATTTCTTCTTCTTAGTTTTTCTTTTAGGGTCACGACTTGAGTAGCTGGGAATACTGACCACAACTACCCAAAAAAATCAAAATAGGCTATAATAGAATCTGGGAGAAAAGGAATAAAAAAAAATCAACATAGGTTGTAATAGAATCTAGGAGAAAAGGCATAAAAAAGAGAGAGTTGAGAGAGTGTGGGTCCATTGCATGTAAGCTAAGACTGACTAACTAAAAGAGAGGAAGGTTCAAACAAAATGGTAGGAAGATCATATCTGTAGCCCAGTTAAGCCAAATAAGAGGTAGTGTGAGAAAGTAATATCCAAGGCCACCAATTCAAGAATGTTATGGTTGTCTGGGAGATTGTGAAATCACCAAAAATTCAAAAGCCTAAGGGAAATTATTATAAGCCTTAGTTTGAAGATTAATAACATGCCATAGTTTTATTCCTATGAGGGTTTTTCTAGCTCAAAAAATTTCTATGCATTGTGGTATGTTGTAAGTGTTATTGCACATTTATCTGTCCAGCTTTGCTTGGGCTGCATAGAACAGAGAGATCCATATAAGCATGCATGCATGGGTATTTTCTTCCCATAGTAGTTCAATGAAATCTGTAGTGGGATACATTCTGACTTTTCCACTGGAATACAGACCATAAATTCATCCTTTGGTGAACATAGTTAACCTTAATAAAAGGACAATTTGATGTTAATATAGCAGTTTGGGCCAAGAGGAGAATAAAATGTTGGAAGGGTTAAAGTCATTGTTAGTTTGATACAGTACTTGTTTATGAAAATAAATCCATTTAAATGAATTCATTGAGATTTTCAAAAATTTAATGTTGGAAAACTAAGCTCCGCAAGGGAAAAGTTTAAGAGTTCAACTCAAACTTGGCAAAAACTCTGTCGCAAAATAATTAAAAATGATGTCATTTCCTTCAAGTTTTGGCATTTATTTTATACCCTAGCAAGTTTTTCCATCCATTCATGAGTTGCACTCATTGGGGAGAAAATAACCCATGAGTACTCATAAAATCAACTCACTTTGGCTAGTTTGACTCATGGACAGAGAGTCAGACTCAGGACGGAGTTAATTTGGCTTGACAATAAGCCCAAGTATGGTTTGGCTTGGGATTAGACTCAATGATTTTTTTCACCAATTAAGAAAATCTAAAATAAAAAACAAACAAACAAAAAAACAAAAACAAAAACAAAACAAACAAACAAACAACAAAAAACAAAAAACAAAAACAAAAACAAAAAACAAAAAACAAAAACAGAAACAAACAAAAAAACAAAAAACAAACTTTTTACGCCAATATAAGAAATAATCTCAAAATTATATACAATTGTTCACCAAATAAGCCCAAGTATGGTTTGGCTTGGAAGTAGACTCAATGATTTTTTCACCAATTAAGAAAATCCGGGGTAAAAAAAAAAAAGAACAAAACGAAACCAAACCAAAAAAAACAACAACAACAACCAAAAAAAAAAAAAAACAAACAAACAAACAAACTTTTTATGTCAATATAAGAAGTAATCTCAAAATTATATACAATTGTTCACCAACTGTGCATGAGTGTGTATCAAAAGTTAAGGCTTATATTTCATATACAAATTGACTAAACATGTCAAACAATATAACTTCAAGAAGTATGAACATAAAATAGCCCCTAGATGGGAAGAGTACATTATCCTTTTCTATTGGCCTTCACACATTTGACTATGCAGGAATTGGTTGTAAATGAAATTGACACTTTTAACGTTTCCAACTATGTTTCTACACTTCCATTCCACTACATTTTTTGATAGCTTCTGCCAACATTTCACTAAAGTTGAACCTTCATCTTTTGGCCAAATCCCATGCGCTCTTTGCACATAGTAGAGTAGGTGAAAATACATGCATGGTATGAATGTATGTGCATACATGCATCTATCAAAGTGAGAGAGAGAGAGAGAGATCCAGAAAACAAATCAGGCAAGACATGAGTTAAAGTATTACTAAGCAGATTTCACAATCAATAGAGGCACAACAATCAGGATATGAGAATATAAACAAGTTTGTTACATGCCTGGGTGTCTAAAAATGTGCAATTTTCCTCCAAAGCAACCTCCAATGCCCTGAATTCAAAGGGAAAATCATCTGCAGATGAACCACTATAAAAATTAGCATCACTAATTGATTTTTGTTGGCTAGACTGCATGGTGCCAAACATGGCATCATCCCTCAGTTCTTGTCTACTTGACACTAGTGGAAATATTGAGCTTCCTTGTTCTCTAGAATGCCACATATTGTTAACCATGTCATTTCCAACATTCAAATGCCTATGTAGTTCTGCCACATATTGTAGAACATAGATATCCAATGAATTCAACAGCAGTACTTCATCAGTTGTGATTATACACCTTATCTGATCTAGATTCACAAAAATTTCTCTCTCTCATCCCATATTAGTGGAAGGATATACAAATAATGGATCCAAAATACGGAGATCCCTAGCCGGCAAGTCACAACTCTTAATTATTGTTAATTTATCTACCTCTAAAACTTGAGAACTCCCAAATTTATCTATTCTTATCCATGACCGAATCCCCTACCCTCTCTTTTTAACTCCCAAAAGGTCTGTTCCTTGAAATAGAGACCTGTCAAGCATGATTGATCGACAAGGCTAAGGAGGAAGAAGGGGCTCTTTCAAATCTGCCATATAATACTGCTTTTCAGGTTCTAAGAATTTGTTTTCACGGGATCAGATTCTCCAAACCTGTGTCTATAGTTATTGATAAGTGATATGTGCCTCTAACCAATATATTTCCTTTTGAGGTTTTATATTTATTTTGAAAGAAAGGCTTCACAAGCCCCAATTCCAAAAGCATCTAAAGATCATTTCCTTACATTTCTATATGTGAGCATTGCACTTAGCGCTTCCGTGAAGGGGCCTTTCAATCCAGAACATCACTCAAACCCTGAGAACCAACTAAACAATTCGTCTAGCCCTTTTGACGAACAAAGAAAAGGATTTTCCACAAATAATTAACACAGTAAAGGGCTCAAAAATACCTTGCCATTACTAACCACCTACACAGTAAAGGGCTTAGAAATACCTTGCCAGTCGTAACCACCTATTGTAACCACCTTGCCTCGAACAAGACCAAACTAGACAAAGGACACACTCTCACTGTAGACTTCACACACCCACACTGTAGAATTTACACATGCACAGCTTACACTCCCACAGCTCAACAATAGAGGTTGTCTAATTGATACATGAAAATCATTGAATTCAACCCTACCCTTGGTTTCTTGGAATGGTATAGGTTATATAGAAGTTGTAGAGAGTAGACAATATTGCGACATCTCAATCCCACAGAAAATCTCATACATTACAAGACCTTCCCCCATTGTGGAGGCATTCCCTCTCCTCTCTCATGCTTTCTCTTCCTTGTTGAGTCCCAATATCTCCCAATCTATCTAACTTGCCCACATCAACATCTAGTTCATATTTCTCGGCTCCTCTCACGTTGACTACAAGCACTTATTGTACCCATCATCTGCAATGGCAGGCACTAACCGCTAACCTAATCTCTTGTCTACCATTGCAACCAAATACAACTTGCAAACCAAGAAATCGGGGCCATTACAAGCAGATCCAGCCTCCAAATTGGAAATTGGGGCAATTGTAATCAAATCCAACTTCCAAATGAGGCGAATAGGTTTTTTGGATTGTTTATCTGCCTTATTTTTTAGGGCTGAAATATAATAATTATTTATTTTTTAAATAAATTTTGGGCTAACTATATAAAATGGGTGTAATATAAAAAATTCGCCCTTCCAAACTATAAACCCGTTAAATTTCACCTTTGGGCTAAGATTCGCCCCTAAAATTTTCTATGCTCTTCAATTTCAGTGGTTTATTTCTTGATTTTTGGCACCTATCATTTCCCTAAGAGACCCCTGCTCATGATCACAGTCGCATCGCACTTTATGGGCCTAGAAGTGCGATCTATCTCATAAGAAACAGCTAGAAACCTGCGAGCTCACACTTTTAGGGCTGAAAACTGTGATTTGAGGCTGGAGAGAGGGTTGGTCTGCTAGACTGCTGGGGGTTGTAGGTTGATCAGTGTAGCCCATTGTTTTCTTCTTGTTGACGTTGCTGGACCTGCCAACATGTCAAGGGGATCTCCCCAGTAAGAAGTCCCAATTAAACCTCAGACATTTTGGTGTAGGAGTCTCAGTAGTGGATCGTAAGGTAATGCCTTGACCGCGATGTCGCATAGAGGCAAGTAAGATAACTATGTTAGTAGCAAGGGTGTGACCACGGCAGTGAGTCAAGGAAGGTGAATGAGAGGTTCTAACACATGGGGGGTGATATGAGTGCGCCCCTTAGCAACCTGTAGCAATACTTTGCGGAGAAGGGAACACACGAGCGAAGATGCATCACAAGTTGGAGAGTAGATCAGTTGACAATCCAAAGTGATGGTTAAACCAATAGCACATCTGCAACAAGATTCATATAATTGCATGCGAAGCAGTTCATACACAAATACGTAAGTTAAACAACATATATTGCTAAGACCCCGAAGCATTCCAACTACAATAACAACATATGCATGAAAATGTGTTGGCTCTTATTATATAAAGAAGTGTAAGTCCCAATCATACAATACATCCATGTAAACCTGCTAGCCCCAACAGTGAAGCATTACAACCACATATTCCTACTCCTCCAAAGAGATGTACTAGCTCCGTGCATTGGATAAGCCAAGGTGCGTTACAATATTGTCCAAGCTTTCTCCGAGATAGTCTTATCAGAAGCTTGGCTGACCAAAATCCATTACAATGAGTTATGAGGGACTATTTATAACAAAGCGTGGGGTGACCCTTGACATTCCCCTTTGTGACAGTTCAACTACCCTCATGACTCTTCACCTATTCTACGACTGTTACATCCAATTATTGACACTTGACTTACACTTGACATGACTCAACATTACAAAGCACGTGTACTCATGTGAGACAAAATGGCTTGAGCAAGCCATGCAAGACATCATTCACACTTGGTCCATTGTGATGAGACCAACTCTTTGACATGCTTGTGATGGTGAAGGTGTTGAGTTGATGCCAAGCTTGGTTGTCCGTGATGGTATGCATGCACCTCATGGTGACATCTTACTGAAGCGAACTCTTGCCTCCCTTGCAACTGGTGCATTGGTTCAGCTCCTTCATCCAACTCGTCTGCTAACATGCACATGGTCTTCTTGGGTGTGGCTGAATTGGAAACACATTGATGCATAATGTCCATGTTGATCTTCAAGTGTGTGCTGGTGGTCATGCACATCAACTTGCCGAAGTACATGTTCAACTCCAGTTAGACTTGCTTCTTGTCTTCACCTTGGTGAGTGTACTGAATGGGTTGGATTGCATGAATGTGCACAATGACATGCATGTTGTTGAATCCCTTGCATGCGATCAACAACACTTCTCACCATGTCTTCTCTATTCCAGCTGTTGGGATGGATCTTTAACTTGTACGGGCACAGTTTGATCTGTGAGTGCATGTTGCACCCACTGTTATTCATGTTCTTGTTGCAACTCATTCGTCTGTCTGTGGAGCTTCATGTTCTTCCTTGAGTTTCTGCTTCAGCACATGCAACTCCTTCTTTGTTCCATTCTTTGTCTTTGCGCAATCTTCATGTTGCGCCATCACTTCAGCCTGATTCTCCAAATTTTCTTTCATCATCAGTGGATCTGCTTGATCTTGCAACTTTGTTCCGCCTTTGTGTTGTCAACAACCTTCCTCTTGCATTCACTGCATTTGTTGCATTCATTTCATTTGTTGTGTTCGCTTTATTCACTGCATTCGTTGTGTTTGCTGCATTTGTTGCATTTGTTGCATTCGGTATGTTGCCTTCAGTTATTGTTCATGATGTTGCTCATTGTGATAACTTGGTGTTCTTGTCTACGAACAACTTGATATCTTCAAGAGTAGGCAAGCTCATAGACATTTGATCGACTACATCTCCAGGTGTGCTTTGAACAGTGTCTTCGAATCTACCCTCTTGGAAACCATTATACCTACACTGCTGAGAGGCAGATGAACACCTGCAATACTTGGAGACATGGAAACACTCATGCCAAGAAATCCTTCAGTCGAAAACCAAAATGAAATTGAGAACTAACTTTCAACATACCTATGTGACTGGTCATGAAGGTTGCACAATTTCGGTCCGGAGACTGACTGCCAAGACTGTGAAAGGCACAGTCTGGGCTATTGGGAGACTGGCTGACTGTTAGAACTGCATAATGCACAGTCCAGTCTGGCTGTTGACTGTTGGAATTGCACAATGCGTAATCTCAGCTGGCAATGGTTGCAGGCTCAGTGACTGCATTGCGCAATTTTCTAGGCCAGCAGTCACTATCCCTCAAAAATGTGCAAAACAAACCTAGAGAACAGTTCCTAGGTAGAAATGCACATTTCCTGAGAGGGAGACAAAGCCTTCCCTCTCAGGATTGCACAATGTTGTCTTGGTGAGGCAGAGTTCGGGCCAAGGCTGCCCAGACTCACCGATGGGCAACTGAAAGTGAATGTGAGTGCGAATGCATGGTGATACTAAGTGTAAGCATAAGTGAATGATCATGCATACAAACAGTGAAAGACATTCAGAAAACGGAACAACATGCATGTGGGTGAGGCAAGTCACCGAATCGGTGACCATTCATGAAAAACAGTTTCATGCATGCAACAGCAGTGAGATGTTAACGAAAACTGAAACAGCGCTAGGACAAGCTAGTATACATGTAAACGACAACAAGCGTTCAGAGAAATCAAGCAAACAGTACTCATACAATTGAAAACACAAAAAGTGACAGATATGCAACACAATTCATGTAAAGCAGGCTTACCCCAAAATATTTGAGTTGAATGTGCCGACTGCTCCTAGATGTGATGTGGGTGTTAGAGTTGCAAGGTTGATGTGAGGAATGAGCTATGTAGTGTCCGGTTGATGAGTTTTAATAGCATCAAGGTTGTGACGCGCATGCCATAAATCTAGGGAAAGAGACACTTGGTGGGAGGTTTCTAAAATGATCCTTCCATGTAACCTCCAATTGCTAGAAATAGATCCCTAAAACAAGGGATGCCTTTGCATGTTGCCTTAGCAGAATCATCCCATGCATGCATGTCAGTTTTGCTCGGTCCCGAAAGGAACTGGTCAACTCAGTTGCACATACAAGGGACTGCTAGACTACTAGGAGAAAATGCGCATTTTTGGCTGGGAGCTGGGATGGCTGCCCAGGAGATTTGCGCAACTTCTGGGCAAAGCAGCTGACTACTGCCCAGATTTGTGCAAATTCTGGGCTAAGCAGCCTTGCTGGGAAAATTGCACAATTCCTGCTGGGAGTGTTGACTGACAAAATTGTGCAATCTTGGAGCCCAGCAGGCTGCCAGATCTACAAGTTGCATTTTTGCAAGAAAAACAGTGAAGCTTGTGAACTTGATGAAGCAAGGAAAGTTGTTGTGAAGGTTGGAAGGGAGGCTCCAAAATGAAGCTAAGGCAAAATTTTGGAGGGTGGTTGTAGCCGCTACAACACTTCTCTAAACTGAGAAGACATGTGGTGTTTTGCAGGAATGGTAGAGCTGAAAATCAACTAGCGTGAACAAGACTTGGATACTCTTCAATCCGAGATCCAGGGGGATCAGGTGGTTCGAGGGGCATTGACTCATTATGGGATTCTCAAGTTGCTAGAGAAGCCATTGATGAGGGCAGTTGAGCCCTTGCTATCAAGAATTGTGAGCTAATGTGATCCAGACCAGGAGGTCTTTGTCATGCAAGGGCACAAGATCGAGCTCACATTACAAGATATTTACTTCTTGACTGATTGCAGCCCCTTGGAGTGGTGGGGGATATTCATCTGGTGTTACCTCATGGGAGGAATATTACTGAGTTTGTGGAGCACCATTGTTGACGAGGTGTTCGTGTCAAGGGCACGACTATCCCACTTGTTGATCTATAGAGGCTAGAGACAAAGGTTGTTACCGCATGTGTGCTATGGGTCTTGGGAAGCCAAGCATTCCACCACATCACTGGTGGCCAAATGATGTTGGTTGAGAGTGTTTTTCCGGGACCTACTATGGGTGGGCCCAGATGATGCTGTCATCGGTGAAACTACAATTGTCTTTGCAAGAGGCAGGTGAACTGTAACTATGCTTTTGGTACAGTACTGTGTGCATTTTTCTTTGAGAAGATACCCACTATCCGTCCTCATGTACAGATCCGAGATGGGGGCCCACAAGAGCCCAAGATGCACCGATGGGGGTAGCTATTACAGAGAGGAAGAGGAAGGGGAGTTAGACGGGTGTTTCGACCCGAGTTTTTCGCACATTGGGATCAGATGTCCCTTTACATTAACGATTACCCTTATAGCGGGATGAACTATCAAGGGGATCCTGACTTGCCACTTCCGCCTGAGCGAGAATAGGGACCAGACGATAAGTATTAATTTGCTATGTTTTATGGTGCATTTTATATTTCTATCACATGTATATGGTACTGGGTGTGAAACATCTTGTATGCAGACATAGCACCAGTAAATCTGGCAGGATATGCAGGCTGAGCTGTAGCGATTAGGGCTGCAGATCGAGGGACATCATCGTCGCAATAGGGTCCAAAGAATATTGTGTTACTTGTTGATTTGCATCATAGGTTTAATGTACTCTTGACTAGGGTTGCAAAGCGTAGATAGCATGACTTAGAGGATCAGTACACAGATGAGTGCATCAGTATTCCCTCAAAGTGGCGAGGTATCATGAAGTGCGTGTTGATGGCTGGTCAGGCAGTACATGATCTATGTGCAGGTGGAGCAGAACCTTTCGCACGAGATCCGCCAAATAGTGACTAGATGCAGGGACATGTGGGTCCCATTGATTGTGATTTTTGTAACATGATGTAGGCACGTCGGATGTATTTAGAGCTATCGCTCCAAACACTTTTATGATACATAATATGATTATGCATTTTATATGACGATTATGGTTCCCTATTTGCTTTGTGTTTCGTTATCTTCTATTGTATACATGTGATAAATGCCAATCTAGAATGTTCTTTGTGATGGTATCTACATCATGATTTCGAGCTCTAGGCACATGACTGAATGTAATGGTTTCAAATTCACGTACCATGATCTAAAATGATCATAAACTAAAAATTGATGTAGAATTTATTAACCATTAATGATTTGAATGTTAGCTAAAGCACGCAAACCGAGGAAATAATTGCTTTAAAATAACACTTTACGACAGTTGATTAAACATAAAATCGATGAATAATAGAAGTGAAAACAGTAAAAACACAGCGATTGATAGAAAATTGATGACGGAGTTCGTCCCTGATGGACTACGTCTCTGGGTCCGCTTTCAAGATGGGCAACCGTTTTTATTAGGAATGAGAAGAAGGTGTTGATTACACAGAGAAAAGACTAGATTGAATGTGCACACAGGCACTTCTTATCACTTTCAGTAGATATCTCTCTGAACCAACTTTTCAACACTTCTTACAGTTTCCAAAATTGACCCCGGATGCTCCCGAAACACTGAAAACAAAATTGCCTATGTCCTCCAGAATTTGCATACAAAAGTCAAAAACCACTCTTAATTTCCTCCATGGGCAAAACTTCCTCTTATAGGCCTTTGGATACATAAAAACCTCCTCTGACTACATTTGAGGTGAATTTGATTAGGCTTTGGATATGGTTTAACTTCAGTCTTGTAGGCATTAGACACCTAGGGCTAGCACCATGGTGACCGAATTAATTCCAACAATAAAATTGTTTTAAAACCCAAAATAAACCATATCATACCCTGAAACTGCAAACAGTTGGCTGACCAGGCGGAGGGTTATAACCACTGCATGTGAACACCTGTAATAAATTGTTTGGATGGTGGTTACCTTGGCGGCTTGCTCTTCGGTGGCTTTGGTCTGCAGATACGTGTCACATGCCGACTGTTGCAGACCACGAGGCTAGCTAACCTTCCAGGCGCTAACCATCATGACTTAGCTCCAACAGTCTTCCAAACCCTGTTATATGTTTTCTCTATCGCGGTTTAGACTGATAGTTTAGGCTACGGTTCCTGAACCCTTGCAGTCAACCCCATTTCTGGTCACATCACCACGGTTTTGTTGTGGTTTGTTGACGCGGTTAGGGTTGTGTATTATATTTTGCAATGTTTCAACATATTTGCAAAGGCCGAGAGGGTTAATATGTTTAGGTTTTGAGTAGGTACAAGGTTTTGCAACATGTTTTGAATGCAATGGTTGGTGTTTTTAGGATTAGGCTTAGCATTAGGTTTAGGTTTGTATTTGTAGTAGGTTTTAGGGTTTTAGAACTTAGAAATTAGGGTTATATAATAGTTTGATAATGTTAGGTTTAGAACATCCCCATAGGTATTGAAGCATGGTTACAATACCATAGCTTATGTCCCTTCTAATGAACCACATCAAAATAAATTGTCACATTGTGACATTTCCACCATGAGTTCTATCGACGAAACCATATCGAACCTCTACAACAGATGATAACCATGTCGACACTAACTCTGCTTGTCGAATGACAAAAACACATTTCATCGACCATTCCTGGCAGAACTGTCGATGAACTCAAATCGACAGCCAGGTACAACCCATATCAATTAGAGCCATGAACACTATGAACATTACCTGAACAACCTGATCCCTAACCAACACTTTCAATCTGTCAAAGCTGAACTAAAGCGACGACGACACTGAACACTGATGACGACACTTGAACACCTGTACCATTGAATCAACGGAACCCTTCTGGATCATACCAATAGCTTAAATCGTAGATATTTTCTAAATGGGACTTGGTTATGCACATGATACACAATATTCAATTGCATGACAAGTAGAAAGGAATCTAAATGAACATGAAGATGAAGGATGCGATGAGCAAGGGCATCGACTAACAAACCTCTCATTGGCATCATATTCAGCCTAATTATTGGTGGCAGATCCAATCCACACAATGATTGAAAGGACTAACATATGCAAGGGGTTAAAAATGGCCTAGGCAGTCGAGGCTAGATTCCGGGAGAAGCGAATCGCACCATTGGCATGACTGATATATGGTGTGGATGATGGATCCATCTGAAAGGTGCAAAAGACAATGAATGAGATGATGCAATCTACCTAACTTCATGGAAGAAATAAAGACACGCAAATCAAAGGGATGTGGTATGAGAAGAATTTCTTGAGGTAGATCGCATTGGGAGAATTAGGAAGGAAATGGCCTTAAAAATCCTTTGAAGAAATGCCCCTTGCTTAAGTTCAAGGGTGATCAAGGGTAGACATAGATTCCATGGTGTGCTCATCAGGCTGGGAAATGGGCGAACAGGAGGAATATTGACTACATGATGAAACTGCATTACCTGGTGCATCAACCTGAGAAATAAGGTTCACATGCGCATCTTCTGGAATGGTAGACGGTAAGATAGTAGCTGGAGGACCTACAGATGTTGAGACCTAGGATTCTGTCAAAAGAGGTTAAATAGAAGCGCACACAAAAACCTCATAAAAGTTTGTCTGTGAGGAACTCAAGGATGACGACAGGTAAAGGATGTGGCTTTTGGTGTCCGTCATCTCGACATCGGGGGGAGGGATCACAATAGTGGGGTCAGAGTCTCCATGTTCTGGTTGACTAGTGGTACTAGAATCCACGGGCAAAGGAGTAGATGATCCACTACGAGTGGCCTCGTATTCATGAATCGCCCCAAGGCAATCGTAAAATTCATCGAGACGAGGGAAACAATGCGAATAGTAACCATGAAGATCACACATGGCACAAGGGTGGTTTGTGCGCAGTGCTTTGAGTTTCTTAGGTGGGATCGGTAAGTTAACATGGACTTCTAGGATATTTGACTCAGGGAACACTTCATGAACCAAAGGTTTAAGTTGAGGAAGTTCGGGACAATTGTTGGTGGCATGCCCAACAAATTTACACAAAGCGCACGGGGGTGTCGGATTTGGGGCCTTAGGGGCTAGAGGAGCTTGGGGAGCCTTCTCCTTAGGTTATTTCCTCTTAGCTTTTCCCCCTTGTCTGGATGCTTTCACAACAGGAGTTGGTTCCTATTTAGGTTGTGATGGAACTGAACCAGCGGCAAGGGTCATAAGGACCAGTTGAACTGAGGTCAAAGCATGATAAGGTCATAGCTGACCAAGAGGAATGCTTGCAGGGGGATTGATGTACCATACTGGGATCCCCAAAGTCATTTTAGGAAGGACCAGTGAAGCCATGACAGGGATAGAAAATACTCCTAGAGGGGGGAACAAGAAAGGTATATGGCCTGTAGGGTAATGTCCTAGCAGAATATCTCCTGCATGGTTGGGACCTAAAGGAACAGTTCCTGGTGGAAACATAGGAGAGGCACCTACAAATGGAGGAGGTCCTAGGGGATGGATTCAGAGGGCTTAGCTGGAAGGGAAGCAGCATGGTGCTGAGGAGTTGGTTGTTGATCAGGTATACGCTGGAAGGGAAGCAGCATGGTGCTGAGGAGTTGGTTGTTGATCAGGTATACCAGATTGCTTAAGGGCAGCACGTGACACTTGTAACATGCAAATACTCATAGAGTTAGGCTCTGAGATGGGAGGGGGAGTGTTGGGTTGTGTTATATTCTTTCCACGACTAACCTACGTAGTGAACTGGGGGGTTAGAG